>CAUYQU010076041.1:0-61080 GCA_963574635.1 Cheracebus regulus | reverse complement strand
CACACAAAAAAATAAAAAAAGTCTGTAATTATAAAAAAAAAAAAAAAAAAAAAAAAAAAAAAAAAAAAAAAAAAAACAAAATGGAAAATTCTTCATTTTCATTCTCTTGACTTGTAATGGAAAGTAAGTTATAAGTACATTTAAATAGTGAGATATTTTGCTACAGGCTTGCATTAGAAAGAGGCATGTAGCTTTCAAAAGCAGACTGTCTGTATCAAAAGCAGCTTGTAAAAGAGCTAGTTGCTAAAGGGATTCAATTCAAATTTTAGTTTACATATAATTCAGTGAAAATATTGATAAGAATGAAAGAAGAACGCTAGGAAGAAAGGAAGGAAGGAGTGAGTTTGTAAATAGGTTGGCATCCTTTTACTTCAGGAAGCTCTTTGATCTGCCTCCTGCCCACCCCCCACCCCCATCTCCAAACCAGTAGCATTAAGTGACTTGAGCACTTTCATTCCCATTTGGGATTCTGCCCTATGGATAAAGAAGAAGGTAAATTATGAGTAGGGGACTTGAAAGGAGATAGCTTTTCCCCCCTGGAAATTTCTTTCTAGTGCTGAAACAGGAAGAACTTGGTAGTTAGGTCATGTGAGATGTCTGAGCACTGCTGACTGAAAGAAAACTCTTGAGAAGCAAAAGACTCTCCCAATAGAGGCTTAATCTGCTGTTGGCAGAAGAAAGACTTCAGGGACATTAATATCTGGTGCAGTCACAGAAGCACTGGAGCCATAAATATGCCCCAGGAAGGAATTTTGACTCTAAGTTTCCAGATTGAGAGTGATTTGAAGGAAATGTACTTAAGGTTAGGAAGAAAACCAGGGTGAGTTAATCGGTAAGAATGAATAATTAGTTGGAGACTCAAAATTTCCTGGGGGGTTAGGTTTTATTTTCTTTAAAAACTTGTGCCTTTGGACTATCAATATCTCCTTTGATATTCAGTTATTTAAAAAGTCGTATTTTCAGGAGCAAGAAGCTACATCTACTGGGTGCCCAGATGCCCAGTCCACATGTTTATCCCTGAAATATCTAGAAGGCATTGTGCCCTAATAATTACTGGCCAGAGCCCAGGAGGAAATAAAGAGTTGTGTGTGTGCTGGATTTGTGGATCTAAATGAAAAGATGGCAGCACCATCATAGATTTTGTAGAAAACAAAGTAAAAAATTACTCTAAAAGAAAATATTAAGGCAAATATGGACTTGGAAGATGTTCAAGTGAAGCATATGTGCCAGGTAGAGGGCTTCATTTGTTTTAAGGAAACAGGGATCTATGATCCTTTACTGTCAATTCATCAGTTGACAGTTTTAGACACTTGCTATATATCACCAAGGAATTTCTCCTTCAATCACTCAACTCAATTCAAAATGTAGAGACATGATGAACACCTACTATCCATCAATAAAATAGGTATTCACTTCCTACTATGTGCTAGGTTCTGAGGAATACAAAAGATATGTCAGTCATATAACTGACATTGGAAAATGAACATAAATGAAAGACTTATAACTGTTTCTTTCCCTCCCCTTCCTGAGGGAGAATTATTCTTTTCTTCCTCCATTGAAGCCAGACTCTGCCTTGTGACTTTGGCCAATGAAATGTAAGGGAAAGTGATGTGTGTCACTTCCAGGCAGAAATTCTGTGTCCATGCTTGCTTTGCTATAGTCTTTTTTCCCTTTGCTGTGATGACTGGCATTGTTATAGTAACAGCTCCTTTGTCAGCCCGGTTCCTGCAGTAGAGCAATGTAAAGTTGATTCCTAACTGTGCTAGGAAAGATGTGCTGGGAAAGTGAGAAAGAACCCTGTGCTTTTGTAAGATGTAATATCTGAGGTTACTTGTTACCATAGCATAACTTAGCCTAATCTGACTTCTGCAGGATAGCTCTAGAAAGCTAACATTTATCGAGTGCTTACTGTATCCTGAGCATTGTGCTGTGGGCTTTATATGCATGATCTCATTGAACTCTCAGAAAAACACCATGAAGCATATACTATATGACTTCTATTTTATAGGTGTTGAACTGAGTCCTGGAGCTAAGTTCAGACTGTAATTTAGTGTTGGAGTTGAATTTCAGAATCTGGTTTGCTTGGATCCAGTGCTCAAAAGCTTAACTACTATACCATACTGACGTATATAGTAGAATGAATATAATTGAAGATCATTTTTGGAATAGACTGTAAGTTTTCTGGGCAATTTAGAAGAGGAGTGATCAATGACCATTAAAACTTCTTGGGAAGAGCTTTACAGAAGAAGTAAGAATTGAAAAATGTGAGGTTGTAGATAGGAGAAAAGGGAGCTGACTTTTTTGGAATGGGGAGAGAGGGAAAAGCCCTCATCTGTCTGGATGAAATAAAGCACTACAATGGATATGCCAAACCCCTGGAAATTAGTTTAATCTACCCTTAAGAACTTCACAGTCAGAGAGTGGCGATAAGGTGTTTACCCAAATTACTATCATAACTCAGGCAAGCTCTATTAGGAGGCATGCTGGAATTCTCTATAATGTGTGTTAAGATGTTTCAAACTAAGACTAAGAAGAAATCTCTTCACCAATGCAGTATAGGGGTTTGGAAACAGACGGCTCCTGCAGAGAAGGCAGTCCAGTAACCCAAATGCACCTAGCAGTCTCTGTCCCAAATCTGGAAGGTTCTAAGTACAGAAAAAATTCAACTAGACCCATGAAAGATGCCAAGAGAAATACTTCTCTTATCGCTCATGACGATTTCCAGCCGCACTAGGCCAGAAGGCTAGAGGGGCACCAAGGCTATTTCAGCACATCCTGCCTCTGTGGAACTGGCTCAGGCATGATATGAAACTAAGCTTTCCTGGGAGCCTTGGTGGGGGATTCATACAGAGAAGTGTTTCTGGGTCTCTTGCCCATCAACTCCAGGGATTCTGATTTAGGAGGTCTGGAGTGGCACCCAGGAAGCTTCATTCTTTTGCCAAACACTCATGTGATTCTACTGTTTATGGTATTGGAACTTCATTTTAAAAACATGTGACGACAACAACATCAAAAAAAAAAAACACACACACCACTTTTCTGGAAGTTAAGAACATTAACTGAAATATAAAAAATAATATGATGAGTTCCTTTAAAGACATATATAATGCTTTAAAGATTCAGTGAAAAAAAAATTAAGTGGGCCGGGCACGATGGCTCATGCCTGTAATCCCAGCACTTAGGGAGGCCAAGTCGGGTGGATCACCTGAGGTCAGGAATTTGAGACCAGCCTGGCCAACATGGAGAAACCCCATCTCTACTAAAAATACAAAAAATTAACCAGGCATGGTGGTGCACGCTTATAATCCCAACTACTCAGGAGGCTAAGGCATGAGAATCTCTTGAACCTAGGAAGCAGAGGTTACAGTGAGCTGAGATCATGCCACTGCACTCCAGCCTGGGTGGCAGAGCAAGACTTTGTCTCAAAAAAAACTTAAGTGATTAGGCATGGTAATGCCAACTAAGGGAAGTGATCGCTGCAAAAGAAGGGGGCCAATTATATACTGCAGAGAGGTCAAAGAACATAGGAACTAAGAAGAACCCTTTGACATTGTCAATTAAGAAAAATTCAGTTATATAGGGAGTCATGTGAGTTAATTATCTGTGATGGGATCCAGAAAGAAAGATGTTCATGGCTGGCTGGGTGGTGATGAGAGGAAGTAGTACTTAGACTAGCTGGGAATAAATGATGTAGTTAATAATTTGAGGAGGTAGCAAGGTTCAAGGAAAATGCTTTTGTTTTCACTTATTAGCATATGGGAGACATGAGCATGTTAACAGTCTAAAGGGAAAGATGCAGAGGTGAGGAGTGTTTGACAATGTGAGGGAAAGTGGAAAGAACTGATGGAATAAAATAGCTGGAGCCCAGGAGAAGGGCTTGCCTTGGACAGGTAGCAGAACATTCTGTACTCCAAGAGAGAAGAGAACAATAGAAGATGCATGAAGGTAGAGGGTTTGAGGTACAGAGAATGGAGAGTGAGGCAGTCATTGCTGATAACTTCTCTTTGGAGGCAAAGACAGTAAGGGGACAGACAGTAGAGAGTGGCAATGGTTTGGAAGGACTGCTATGGGGAGCCCAGGAGAGTGTCTGCAAAGTTCAGGTGATACATTTCGTCATTACCATCTTTTCCACTCTAAGAAGTTAACATTGGATTTTTCCAAATTAAAAAAAAAAAATGATTCTTATTCTTGTAAAAATACCATCATTATTATTATTATTAATATAACACTAATAACTACAACAGCAGCCTGGTGTGTACCATTAGGACCTCTATGATGAATCTAGGAGAATAGCTGGAAAAAAAAAATGTATTCTCACCCATCCTTCACCTCGCTGTTGGGCGTGTTTCTGGTAACATTTTTTCTTTTTTTTATCAGAGGGGCCACTGAGGAGTAATGTAACTTTTCCTTTGCAGAAAGAGTCTTGCAGCTGCTCAGCAGCTCTGTGGCCCCTGAATTCCTCAGCAATCTGTATGACAGAGCTGCCCCTTGGGTTTCTTATTGGGTAGCTTTATTGCAAGCTTATAGTAAATGTCTTATTAAGTCCAGATGAACAGAGAGGCTAGGTTTGCCTCACTGGGACCAATTAAGTGGGGCTGGACAGACTTCCTATAACCCTTCCAGCTGTCAGACTGTCGAACCAAAGAGGCTAAGTGACTTGTCCAAGGTCACATAGTAAGTAGCCAAGTTGGATCTTAATCCACGTTGCCAGGACCACTGCTCTTTCTTCTGCACCTTAAAGAAGAGCTTATACATAGAATGTCACCAGGAAGATCCTTCCTATAAACAAATAAACCCTTTTGTTGTCTTTTTGAAACCACTAACTTCAGGTTTCCCTCTTCAGTGGAGGGTAAATGCTCAGAAACATATGGCACCCAGACGTGGGCACAAAGATGTCTCTTGGTGTTTTTAATCATTTAATATTTTCCTGTTGTGAAGGGTATTAGGTTTCTATTGCTGCTATAACAAATTACCAACAACTTAACAGCTTAATATAATACAAATATCTTCTCTTAGAATTCTGGAGGCCAGAACTCTGAAATATGATTCACTGGGCTAATGTCAAGGTGTCATCAAGGTGGATTCTTACGGAGGTTCCAAGAGAAAACTTGCCTTTCTTTGCCCTTCCCAGCTTCCACGGGCAGGCTACATCCCTTGGTGTGTGCCCATCTTCCTCCATCTTCAAAGCCAATTGTGGAACATCTTCAAATCTCTGTTTCTATCATCTCTCTGACTCTGACTCCTCCTGCTTTACTCTTATGAGAACCCTTGTGATTACCCGAGGCCCATCCAGGTAATCCAAGGTAATCTCCCCATCTCATGGTCCTTAACTTCATCATATTGGCACAGTCCCTGTCACCATATAAAGCAACATCCACAGGTTCCAGGGATTAGGATATGAATATCTTGGGAGCCATTACTCAACCTACACCATGGAATAAGGAGCAAATACACACTATTGTAGACATATATCAATAAATCCATTAGCAAGAATTTATTAAACATTTACTATTTGCTAAGCTGTAATAGAGAAAGTATAAGAAATACATATCAATATGAAACATGTTCTCTTCATTCAAGGACCTCACACTATTGTTAGGAAGAGGAAAAGAATACTTCTGAAACAAGACTCTAGGGTACTAACTATACATGCCGTAGGGCTACAGAAAACTCACTGGAGTTCTATAGGTTGGGACAATCCATGAAATTTTCATGGGGAAAAAACAGAGACTTCAAATAGATCCATAGAATATAGATGGGGCAGGAAGTGAGGGAGAGAGAGATGCAATTTTAAATGACCTGGGCTGTTAGAGCTGAAATGTGGCCACAACAATTGAACAAGGCTGAGACACATAGAGGTTTCCCCAGATCTGGGATAAACAAACTAGGGGCCACAGGCCAAATACAGTCCTCTATCGATTTTTATAAGTAAAGTTTTATTGAAACACAGATGTGTTCATTAGATCTTTGGCTGTTTTTGTGCTACAATGGCGAAGATAGATAGTTGCAATGAATACCAAATAGCCCCTGTGATGGTTAATTTTAGGTGTCACTTTGACTGGATTGAGAGATGCCTAGATGGCTGGTGAAAGCATTGTTTCTGGGTGTGTCTTTGAGGATATTTCCAGAAGGAATTGGCATGTAAGTCTGTGAACCGAAAGGGTAAAACCTGCCCTCAAATGTGGGCAGGCATCACCCAAACAGCACTCGCTCCCTCTGTCTCTCTCTCTCTCTCCCCCCCTCCGTCTCCCCTTTCCTCCCTTCCTCTCTCCCTGTCTCTCCCTCTCCCTCCTCCCTTTTCCTCCCTCCCCCCTTCTTCTTTCTCTCCCTGTCTCTCCCTCTCCCTCCCTTTCCCTCTCTCTCCTTTTTCCTCTCTCTCTCTCCTCCTCTCTCTTTCCCTCCCCCTCTGTCTCCCCATCTTCCTGATCAGGATGCCTTTTTTCTCCTGCCCTTGGACCTCAGATTTCAGGTTCTTCAGCTTTTGGACTCAAGGACTTGCACCAGTGTCTCCCAGGGGCCCTTGAGCCCTCGGCCTTGGACTGAGTCCACACCATCAGCTTTCCTCACTCTGTGGCTTCTGGTCTTGGACTGAGACAAGCTACTGGTGTCTCTGGTTCTCCAGCTTGACAATGGCCAATTGTGGGACTTCTCTATCTCTGTGATCTTCTCCGCCTCTGTGATAGATTGTGTGAGCAAATTTCCCTAATAAGCCCCTTCTTCTATGGCCTATTGGTTCTGCCTCTCTAAAGAACCCTGGCTAATCATAACTGCAAAACCTAAAATATTTACTGTCTGGTCCTTTATAGAAAAAGTTTGCCATCCCCTTCCCTGGATGAGGAATACTCACTGAGGCCCTTGAGTAGGAAAGGCACAAGAAAGGACTCTAAGCAGAGACACCCCACTGAAGAGACCACACCAGCTAAGGCCCCTCTTTAGTTCAGTTTAACACAATGGTTTCTATTCTTAAAATTTCCACCTGGAACTATGTTTTCCAGACCCTCTCCTGAAGTTTGCACTGGTACCCCTGGCATTAGTCATTAGCTAGTGAAGGCATGCTCAGGAGAGAGCCAGGTGGAGGCAGGGACAACACAGGGAAGCAACTTAGGAGGCGGGTTCTTTGGGTTTCTGGGCTTATCATTCTTGGCTTCTGTGTCTCTGATGGCCGATCCTGGGACTTCTTTGTCTTATGGAATATAAACCAGATCATCCAAGCTCTCATCTGCTGGCCTGATTAATGAAAAGATCTCGTGGATGACAGGTATCTCTGATACAATCCTTAGAAGAAGTAAACTGTAACATATCCCAGGATGTATGTTCATAGTTGTTTCAAGGGGACAGATGTGTTGGTGTATATTCAGAGTGTGAAAGTATGCTCCCTGGAAGACTCAGGTCGAGGATTTAGTCTCCCTGTTAGTTTGCTGTATTTCATTCTTCTGAATGAAGCTCTTGTACCAGTGACACATTTCATAAAGGCCTCTTATATGTCAGAAAAGGGACTGGAGAAGAGAAACAGCATGATTCTCTTAGCAGACACCCCCCCCAACTCCTAACAACTGAGTTTATTTGTGTTTTTAACAGATATTTATTTTGTACATAGACTATGGAGGAAACAAAAACAACAAAAAATAGTCCCTGTCATCCCAGGAGCTCTGAATCTTACTTAACTACAGAAAGATCAACACAAACACACAAGGAACAGTTAAGTAAGAAGAGAAGGCAGAATGTGAAAAAAGCGTCGAAGTGAGGGAGACAGATGGCAAGTGTGATAGGAGGAGTTTGCAGAATAAGGAGATGGATGTGGGGTGGATGTGCACAGAACAGTTTGGGAAAAGCTTTTGGGAAAATGGAATTGGAACTAGTCTTGAAAAATTGGTCACATTCAGATTGGGAGAGTGGAAATGGAATGCATTCCTTATGGAAGGAAAAGAATAATCAAAGCTCAGAATTGTAATTATCAATAAAATCTAGAAAACGTACAAATGGCACCACTGGGAAGTTAGGTTTACTAAATTGTACATCCAAGGTACAAAATATTGCAGAGAGATAGTTGTGCCTACAACAGTCTTCCTATGGGTTTAAGGCCATTGGTCATCAGTCAAATAAATATGAGCTGAAAAACAATGATAGATGACAATGTATGGGAGTTGTCAAATGGCTGATATGAGTAGTAACTGCCATAACCAGGATATCCTGATGGAGATGGTCATGGCTCTCTGATGGAACATTATTTTTGAAAAGTCAGGTGTACTTTGTCCGGGCACTACATGGTTTTTGCTGATTATTAATTTTACTTGCTACCACCTAAGGGTGAAAGGGAAGATGAATGTATTCAGCTCTTACTGTTTACAGCCTTGGGACCATAGACCTTGTTTCCCAATTCTTTCTAGAATTCCTTCTCAGTAGGGCTATGTTGTCTAGACCACAAATTCTGGTCTAAGTTCAAGAATAGGCTAGAATGATGCCTTGGACTCAGTTCAAGGTTGTTTTTATTTGGATTGACAACAAAGTCATGCTATGGATAAAAACAAGGTAAGCAGAAAGGTGAATGTCTAAGGCTCTCCATTGTTACCTCTGATTGTCAATAACATGTACCCAAAGTACAGTGGACTCGGCAATACACTGCAGCCAAATGTGCTCCAAATTGAAGGAGTCAGGGCTGTGGACTCACTGCCTTCTTTATCTACAGAGAGAACATCACCCTCAAACAATGAATACTAAATATTTTGCTAAGAAAGCCATGTCTCCTAGTCCTAATGACCATAATCTAGAACCTTATGCTCTTGTTTAAATAACACTGAAGCTAACCCTCTTTTGTGCACCTGCACTACAGGGTTTAAGAAATGTTCAATTATGTCTACTTTGGGCTTTCTGTGGAGATGCCTAGCCTTAGCCTATCATATAAGATACCAGTAACCTCACACTTTTCCTACTCTTCAGAGTGCAAGACATCATGCCAGTGTGAAAATTCTCTATTATAGGCTGTATATGGAGAACAAGATCAAATATAAGGCAGATGGATATAAGGTTATCATTTTGTCCTGCTTGGAAGATATCCTCCATAAAGATTTCCATAGTTCTGGGTTATTTCTGCTTAGTAATCTCATTGGATGCTGATGACTTTTACTTTTCCAGACAATGCCAGATTACATTTTCCAAAGTTGACTGCAACAATAATTTCCCATCCCACATGCTCTTCTACAAGTTAACCTCACAGCATCTCCATCAAGAAGTAACCAAGAGAATGCAGTGGAAGTGATGCTTCATAACTTTTGAGGTGAAGTCAGAAAAGGTCGTAAAGCATCTACTTGACTCTCTTAGGAAGCTCACTTTTAAGACCCTCCCTCTTGAAACCAAAATCTCATTCTGTAATAAACCTAACCACTTGGAAAAGCCATGTGTAGATGTTTCAGTTGGCAGTGCTGGCTGAGCACCGCCTTTAAGCCAGCCATGAATGTGTGAGTGATAAGGCCTCTGGATTCCTGTTCCTGGGAATTCTGGTCACTCCAGCATTGGAGTCCTCCAGCTGAGGACCAAAGCATGGTAGAGCAGAGACATCTCCATTGGCCCTGCCCAAATTCCTGACTCACAGAAGCTTAGCAGGAATAAAATGATACAATGTTATTGTTTTATAGCACTAAGTTTGGGGTGGTTTGTGGCACAAAGAGAATAACTGGAACATAGACTCAACCACAGATTTCAGCAAAAACAAAATCTCTGTTCTTCCTTTTACACATTTGTCCAAAGTCCAGTTTACTCTCATTTTTTTCTGGCTCTTTCCTTGAATAGCTTGATGAATCGTTTTTTCTTTATTAGCTCTTTCATTTCTACACTAGGGTTGTGTGTGTCTTTATTGTTAAGCTTCTTATTCTTTGATGAAGAAACAAGACAAAAACTATGTATTTTTAAAATGGTTTGGTATAATTCAATCTACTCTGTCCCTTCTAAAATTACTAGGAATGCTGTATATGCTTTTTGGATCGTGCTATAAAGTTACATATAACTTGTGATGTGTTTAACAGAGAGGAACTTTAAATGTTTAGGAACTTTAAATGTAGTTACTGAATGACCGAAAGAGTAAGGGTAGCTCTGGCTGGAGTAAAAAAAAAATGATAAACTATTCAGGAGGTAGGGGTCGGGTGGTGAATTTGAAATCACTATATTAGATACAAAAGCCTAAGAAGAGAGATGAGCATTATTTTGTTTGGGCTCTAAGGGCAAAACCAGGATCGGTGGATAGGATGACAGACAGATTTTATATCAGTGTGAAGACTTTACTATCACTAGAAATGACTAAAGATAAAATGGACATTTGTAAGAAGCAGCGAATTTCCCATCACTGGAGATTTTAAAGCAATAACTGAATGTCTACTTGATAAGAATGTCGTAGAGGAAAATCATGCATTGAACAGGGGGATGCAGAGGATGGGGAGCCACAGGAAGACATGGATCTTTCTGGTCCCTCCAAAGCCCAGGAGTCTATGAATGCTTTATGTTACTTTAGGTCCAATGGGAAAATGGCAGCATCTATTTACAGAGCTATTAATGTCAACAATGATTTCTGTCAGAGGTGTGAGTCTTTGTAAACTGTTCAAGCTTTGGGGTGAATAAATGGACAATTCAGTGGAGAGGACCCATTGATCAGAATGAAGATGAGCAGAAAGTAATTAAATGAGACATGTATCAGTAGGAGGGTTGCCAAGTGCAACTAAGTTAAAATTTGTGATTGGAAGGTGAGGAGAACATGACTGTCATGCTTTCCTCTGGGGCTGTTTGAAATAAGGAAGTATGGTAGAATGGGGAGGATGGGATGAGAGTCTGTCAGTCAACAAAACTCCTCTGCTCAGGAAGGAATATCAGAGCTTGCTTGGAGTGACTGTGTCCTTACGTTCATTAACAGAACAAAAAAATCAAAAGTGATGCTGGTGCTGACGGAAATAAGCAGATGGTTTAAAACACCTATAGGAGAACCTACTTTTGCCAAGTGAAGAAACAGCAGCACCCACCCAAGCAGAGCCTGAGAAACAGAGTAGGCTGGTGTATTAGTTTCCCAGGGCTATTGTAACAAAGTACCACGAACTGCACTGCTTACAGTAACAGAAATTCATTATCTCACAGTTTGGGAAGCCAGAGGTCTGACATCAAGGAGTTGGCAGGGCCAGGCTCCCTCTGAAGGCTCCAGGAAAGAATCCTTCCTTCTCTCTTTGGTGGCCACCAGCAATCCTGCGATCCCTTAGCTGCATCACTCCAGCTTCTGCCTCCCTCTTCACATGACCCTCTTGCCCATGTGTCTGTTGCTTCACATGACTCCATGGAAGGAGCAGTGCCCACGCTCACGCAGTATGACCTCATTTTAATTATATCTCCAAAAACCCAATTTTGAAGAAAGTCACCTTCTGAGGTTCTGTGTGAACATGCATTTTGGGAAAACACTGTTTAACCCAGTACAATTGGGAGCCCCAAATTTTGTGAAATAGCACCTGAAACCAGTTGAAAATAGAAAGGGGTACCAATCTGTGTCCACATGTTATTCTAAAAATTTTGACTTACTTTTTTCTTATTTTAGCAACAACTATGGTTAATACTTACTGAATCTTTCCTTTGTGCCTCATACTATGCTAAGTAAGCTCTTCACATGAATTCTCTCAGTCTTTACAAGATGGGTGCAATTACTAGCCCCATTTTATGGAAGAGCTCATGGAAGCTTAGAAAGGATAAGAAACCTGCTTAAATTCACTTCAGTGATAACCGCCACGAGGCCCTGAGTCAAAATCTGTGTGACTGGAAGTCTGATAGAGACATGTTCATGATTACTGATTAATACATATTTATATTGTTATTTTTCTGAAGTCATGTTTATATTAACATCATAATTGGGTGGAATATATGAATTAATCTTAATTCTCATTCATCTCTGCTTGAGAAGGAACTTATTCTTTTGAGCATTTGTTATCCATTCACCCCGTGGTAACCATGCTGGACTGGAAGCATTGTCTGAGAGGGACTGGCCCTACTATAGTGTGGAAGGAGTATAAATTTGGCAAAATGAAAGTATTTTCAAAGCATCTATGTTTACACGCAGCCTATGTAAGAAGCCCTGGTACTCAATCCAAAGGAAAGTGCCATTAATAAGGGGGAGATTCCTTACACATGATTATTATTACTGTCATTAATTTTTTAATCATAATTTTTAAGACATTGATTCTCAGCCAGGGGGATTTTTGACACTTGGCAATGTCTGGAGACATTAGTTGTTGCAACTGGTGGAGGATGTTATTGCATCTAGTGGGGTAAAGGTCAGGTATGCTACTAAACATTCTACAATGCACAGCACAGTCCCCCCAACAACACAGAATTATCAAGCCCTACATGTCAAGGGTGCTGAGGTTGAAAAATGCTATTTTAACAGTTTGTGGTAAAAGAAGGTGCTCCCTAGGGGTCTCACTGCTAAATATAGGGTTTCACTGCTTCTCTCCAGGCCTCTGACATTTAGTAAAATTTTTCATGCTCTCCAAACTAGTGAGTACTCTCTCAGTACTGACGATAATTTATAATGATGGTTGATAGTTTTTGAGTTCTTATCTCATGCTAGGCGTTGTTCTAAGCACTTTTTGTATATTGACATGATCCTCACTGTGACTCTTTTAGGACAGTGCCATTATTATTCTCATTGTACAAATGAGGAAACTAAGGCACAGACAGTTTGAGAAACATGCCCAAGGCTACAAAACTGGTGTTGGGCAGAGGCAGGATGTTACCACTCTTTCTTTCCTTTCTTCTTCCTCCAGAAGTGGACCAGACTGATTACCTGGGTACTTGTCCTGAGAAACAAAGCAATGGGTGCGAGCCATACTCCCATTGAACAGATGGGGAATTGGAGGCATTACTCAGAGAAGGAAACTGGCACACTGCCCATGGGTATCAGGCAAAATCACTTTCATGGAGTGCTCAGCCATGGTTGTTTCCAATTCATGTGTTGAACACGGATTTGTTTCCCAATAAGTCTTGTCTGAGAGGGTGATGTACCTAGTAGAGTTTGAATAACTCTAGTAGTGCCACATGAATATTGCTGGCTGGATAAAAGGATGCATGCATGCATGCATAGATGGATAGGTGGCTGAATACTGAGTCACTAGAAGCATTCAAGGAATGGCACACTGGTGCATTAGGGCAGAGGAGCTTTATTCCTAATACTACAACTATGATCAACAGTTCTATATTCTTAAATAAGGTGACAGCAGAGGTGGGAGCCCACAGAGCTGGAAAAAGCCAGAGACCAGAGAAAGAAGCAAGACCTACACTTTGCCTGAAGCCAAGTATCATAGAACATGTGGGCCCTTATTATTCTTAGCCTGGAAGTAACTCACCTTTAATATATTAGTTTGTATTTTGATTGTCCTTCTAAACACGGGTTCTCAACTCCAGCACTATTGACATTTATGATCTGATAATTCTGTGTTTAGGGGCCTTCCTGTGTATTTTAGGATGTTTGTCAGTCTCTCTGGCTTCTGCCCACTGAATTCTGGTAACACTCACCCCACCCCAAACCACAGCAATCAAAAATGTCTCCAGACACTTTCAAATGTCTCCTAGGGGCCAAAATTACCCACAATTGAGAAAACTGTTCTATACCTAGTTCCTCCAGGACAAGGTTTGGGTTTCTTCATCTTATTGTCTATTGTAGAGCTTGGCACAGAGATTAAAACTTCATAAATGGCCGGGCTCAGTGGCTCACACCTATAATCCCAGCACGTTGGGAGGCTGAGGCAGGTGGAGCACAAGGTCAAGAGATCGAGGCCACCCTGGTCAACATGGCAAAACCCTGACCCTACTAAAAATACAAAAATTAGCTGGGCATGGTGGCGCACACCTATAGTCCCAGCTACTCTGGAGGCTGAGGCAGGAGAATTGCTTGAACCCAGGAGACGGAGGTTGTGATGAGCCGAGATCACACCATTGCATTCCAGCCTGGGTAATAAGAGTGAAAGTCCATCTCAAAAAAAAACAAAAAACAAAAATCAAAACAAAAAAAACTTCATAAATGTCTGTAAACCAATAGATTGCTTATCACCTTTGGCAGGGAAAAAGCCAAATTCCAGGGAGAAAATGCAGACAAAAATAAAGAAGGGAAAGAGAAAGGAAGGGAAGAAGAGAGGGAGGGAGGGAGAAGGAAGGCTGCTTGTACGTAATAGCTATATTCCACCCATGCCCCCTTCATATGGTGGTGGCTCAGCAGCAGATATGAAACAAGCTCTCCAACTCAGCAAGGAGCTTCAGGTGACTTCACCTCTGTTTGAACCAGAAAAATCACACTGTTTTTGTATTCATGTTGTTTAGAGGAGACCAGGGTTGTCTTTTTGTGTGCATGGATGTGTGTGTGTGTGCAAAAGTATAATTACCCATCACTGATTAATCTTCAGACTGAGTCAAGCATTCATTGCAAATCCTTGAAACAAACAAGTCTATTTATATTTTAATTATTTTTTTGGATTTCAAGTTGATTTGTCTTTCTTCTGCATATTTATGAAGCTGTTGATCCTATGGTAACCTTACCCTTACCTCTTATGGAGCAGGAGGAAGAGAAAGAAAAAGACAGAGAAAGAAACACAGAGAACTGGCTTTACCCCTTTTCTTACCTTCCCTTCTCCAGAAGCCACAGCATTCCCACAGCTCTAGAGGACAGTAAGGACAGTACAAGAACAAAGACAGTTTTTTCAATTAAGGTGTAATTAATTAATTGGGACCCCCTGCCCATGGCTGTCATTCTTATTTAAGGTGACCTCAGCTCTTGCTGAAATTTGATTTTGGTCCTGGCTCCTTCTGCCTCTTTGTTACCATTATCTTTAATCCTCCTGCATCTTTATTGCAAGTATGTTTTCAAAAGAAATTAAATTTTTTCTTATACAGATTTTAAAATAAAATTTTGTCAATGAGTTTGAGTTATTGACGAAATTGTGCAGTTTTTTTTTCCTGCCTGCCAGTCCACAGTTCACAGATGTTGAAAAACACAAATGTAAGGCCAAAGGTGAGCTGTATCAAATTGGAAAGTGAATCTACAGTCCTACCTCCAGTGATGATCCACTAACATATGCCAAAATGGCAGCACATTTAAATAACTGGGTCCAGTGGCTCAAGAGTATGCTAGGCACTACCTAGCTAGTGATTTGTCTTGTATAGTAGATTATTTTTCAGCAAATCCTCACTCCCACTGACTGACTTCCATGGAGGAATACATTTCCCAACCCAATGGGTGTTGGGCTTTGCCATTTGACTTACTTTGGTTGCATGGTGAGAAGAATATGCTTTCCTATTTCTTGCTGTGGCCAAAGGGATGTTAACAGATGGTGATGCAAGCAGAGACTTGGGTTCATGTGTTCCTGACTATTGCTGTGAAAAGAGCATGTTTGGGGAAATTGTTGGTCCAAAAAGGATGAGAGAAACATCCTCATTGGACCAGTTTACAACTTGCAGCTAAGCCCAGCTGAACCCGTTCTAGAGCAACTAAACTCCAGCTGACTGGCAGATGCGTGAGCAAGAAATTAATGCTTGTAGTTTTCTGCCACTGGATTTAGGGTTCCTGGTCTTATAGTTTCAAGATGCCTCAGCACACTCAGCTTTATCAAAAATGTCTTTTAGACATAGGACCTTCTGTTAGAGCCAGATCTCAGGGGACCATAGTTTGCCCTTTCACAGCACACAAACAGTGGCTTATCTAGGTCCATCATATAATTATAAAATTACTATTATCACTATTATATAATAACTTTTCGCTTAAAACTATTTTGCTTTCAACGTATTGGAAACACTTTGCTTATCTAACACATCAAAGCTATAAAGTCATATTACTTTCCATTTCACAAGAGAGATGATAAGCTCAGAAGACTGGGCCTATGTTGAATGGTTTGGCTAAGATGACGGAGTCAGTATGGGGAAGATCTTCGACCTCAGTCTTCACCTTTATCTGACTCTTGCATCACTATGCATTGTCAGTTGTACATACAAATTAAATTGAGTGGTGACAATTTGTTAGGAGACAAAGTAGGTCTTCAGTTTTCAATCTTGTCCACTCTGCAGCCCCCTTCAGCCCTGTGGACATGGGGCAGACACACTGCATCTCATCTTCTCAGGATGTGTTCTCAGATAGAGAAGACAGAAATTTAACAGTTCACCCTTCAGCCGGGTATGGTGGCTCATGCCTGTGATCCCAGCACATTGAGAGGCCAAAGTGTGTGGATCACTTGAGGTCAGGAGTTTGAGACCAGCCTGGCCAACATGGTGATGAAACCCCATCTTCTCCAAAAATACAAAAATTAGCCAGGCATAGTGGCACATACCTGTAATCCCGGCTACTCGGGACACTGAGGCATGAGAATCGCTTGATCCCAGGAGGTCAAAGTTGCTGTGAGCTGAGATCGTGCCACTGCACTCCAGCCTGGGTGACAGAGCAAGACTCAGTCTCAAAAAAAAAAAAACAGTTCACCCTTTTTCATCCCTCCTTCTTCGCCCTACCCCACTGCCTACATCCCTGAGAGAGACTACATGTCTCGGAACATCATGCAGTTCTATTCTGAAAAGTCAGTCCCACTGAGGGTGTCCTAACATCATGTTATCACAAGAGATGGTAAGAGAGGTCAGCAAACTTTTTCTGTGAAAGGCCACATGTAGATTTTTGGGCTTGGTGAAGCCATATAGTCTGTGCAGGTTTAAGTGTGAGAGCAGCTATAGACAATATGTAAACCTATAGGCCAAAAAACCACCTTTATTTACCAAAATGGGGCTGGCAGTACTTAGTCCACTGACTGTCAGTTTGCCCACCCTGGTTTATAGACTTACAGAGAAGAGAACTGAACACAAATTATAACATCAACCCTTGCCCCTGCTTTGCAGTTATACCTTCTATTAAGGCAATAAGAATGCTTTTCCTTTCTTCCTCTTCCTTCTTTCCTTTCTCCCTTTCTCTCTCCCTTCTTTTTTTCCTTTCAACTTCAAGTCTTTCTTCCTCCTTTGTTATTTTCCTTTTTCTTCTTTTTTTAGCTTCAAGTCTTTCTTCCTTTCTCCATCTCTTTTTTTCCACCCTATCAGCAAATATTTACTGAGCACCTACTTCACAGCCTCTGCCCTGCACTCTGCTGACTCCTCCTCTCTGTAAGCTCTAAGCAATGTTTCTAGGGGTACCCTGGGGAGCAAAGAGGGAAGGGGGGATGGGTGAGGGTTGGTGAGAAAGGGAGAACAATTCACAAAAAAGGGGGGTTGCTGTAGGATCCTCAACCCCAGCAGGAGGCATAAAGGTACAGGCATCTACTCCCAAGTCTCCATTTCAGCATTCCTTTCATCTAGAGTAAGACTCTTTAATTTGTAAACATTAATAACCATTATTATTATTAAAAAGGAAAGAAAGTGAGTAGCCCTGTAACTAATTACTTTAAGTGTTCTCAACAAGGCACAGTTCAACTCCTTTATAAAACCTCCTGCTGTGAGGACCAGATTGTCATTATGATCAGATCCTTCCTTAGACCTATTAATTTTACCCAGAATAACAGCAGAACAGATGCAAGAAGAAGGCTAGTCTGATTAACATAATTCTTTTCAAAGACCATTTCCTCCCTAAGGGCCACCGTACTGAGTCTTCTATCTTGTCTCAGATCTAATTACATTCAGGAGAATTCAGACACTGACGGGCGATCTCAGCAGATGTCACTTCTCAGATTTGAAGCACACTTCAGGATATGAAACCTTATCAGAAAATCAATTGAAATTAACAATTCCCTCTCTCTTTCTCTCCATCTCTTTCCTCGGCCAGCGCTCCCTCTCCCTTTGTCTTTTCCTGCCTCTCTCTTTTCTTTAGCCAGATTAAAGTTGTTTCCAAACACTAACCTTTCTCAGGAGGAGAGACAGCATTTCTGGGAATTCAATAAATCTGAAACTCAAGCCTTTGCTTACCTTTTGAAGTGTTTTCTCAGCTTCTCCCTATTTTAGCATAATAAGGGTGTGTGTGTGTGTGCGCGCGTGTGTATTATGCACAGCAGTTCTTGAGGGTCTCTATAGGCTACAAAAGTAAGGTAAAAACAGGAGAAACAGAAGGGCTTTCTGCAGCACATTGAAAAGATACACACCACAAGCTATCTTTTCAGTATCTGATCTCTGATTGAAACCAGAACCGATTTGGATCCCAGTGTCTGATCTTTGATGGGCAAGAGCCGCAGGTTTACAATAGAGTCTCTTGCTGCTTTTAATGAAGTATTTGACTTTTTGCCTGCTGCTTTCAATTGAGCTCTGGGAGCTTTGGATAGAAGTCTTAGGGGAGCAGCAAAGGAGTGGAGGCTGGGGTTTCAGTGTCTACTGCCTAGGTCAAGGTATGGCAGACCAAAGTTCTAGCAGCACCAGAACCTCCTCTCTTTACTCAGCCTCACCGTTACCTCTAGTGCCTTTTGTTCAGGGATCTCAGAGCACAGAAAGTGAGGCCTGAAGAACCAATTACTTGAAAACCAACCACACTTTTTCTTGCTACCATGCTTAAGCTCCATTGTAGTATGCATTGCTTTGATTCTCCAAAGATGCCTGGGTATAGGAAAATAACACCATAGGCAGGAGTATTTAAGGACATGACTGTAGGCAGAAACCATGGCCAAGCTATTTTACATTTCCTGGGAGAACAATGAAGAAAGAGATAGAAAGTGGAGCATGCACCTCTGCATTATGCATTGGCTTTTTGCAGTTTGCAGATGCTGTTCAGTGCCTTGCTAAAATGGAGCACTAGGCGGCCTCCACTCCCCAAAGTCCCATTGCAACAGCTGCTGTTGCTTGGCTGGGCCTGACTCAGCGTCTCTGTGGTGGTATTCCTTGGGGTGGCCAGCTGGGTGTTCTCTCCAGACAGCCTGCGGCTTTGGCACAGGCCCTCTGGGAAGCTGCCAAAACAAGAGCACTGAAGCAGGATGGGCACTAGGCATTGCTTTGCAGGAACACTGAAAAATCTCCCAATCTATACACTGGTGGGGTTACCGCTAGAGAGGGAAACTCTAAGAGAGGTGAAGAGAGTTACGGAAACCTGAGCATTTTTGTCACTTTCTGGCTTGCATTGTACACCTTGCTTTCAACCCCATCGAGAATCTAGGAGAATCTGACTTTTAAATACCTGTTTATGCTATACGGCCTTTCCATAGTCCAGCCCTGAGAATGACACAGCATATGCATAATTGATGAGCGAGGAGCCTGCTGGCTCCAGAGAGATTGCTCTGTCTCAGGCTTTACACTCTGAAGATTTCTAAGAAGGTTTAGACTTATGCAGTAGTTACAACAATAACACAAGAGGAAACCAACTCCTATGCTCTTCCAGGCTTTGCTGAGTGAAATGTCATCGTTACACAGTCTGCTCTTGAGGGAAAGTGAGGAAGCTCATTATAGTAGAAGGGAGACCCATGGTATGTCTGGGGGTCCATAGCAGTGAGGGGTTTCTCATACCATCTGTGCTGTTGCAAAGCTGTAGGCAAGCTAGTGCATTAAGGTTTGTATCACTGAAGGCTGCCTGGGCTGGTTAGGTGTTCCTGCAGTGCTCAGTTTGTTCCTGCCTTTGGGAAAAGAGAGCCCATCTGGGACTCAAGTGGAAGGGATGTTAGTGAGTCTCCAAAGTTCAGTCTCCACCTTGGTTTCTCTGGGTTTAACATGAAAAAGTAGGTCCTGCCTGGTATAGCTTCAGGTAGTCTGAATGGAAAAACCTGTTGGTTTGTGATTGCAACATCCTATTGGCAGTCGAATCCATAATTCAATGAAAAAACAGTTATGGAGTATCTTTAATCTGTAAAAGCTTTCATTTACTCAGCATTTATTAAGCATCTACCATGGATTGCAATGTGGTAGGTACTAGGGAAAAGTGATAAATAAATCAGACATGGTCTCTGACACCAAAATAATCTACAGTATGGTGGATACACATAAACATAAAAATAATATACAGAAGTGGAAACAGATGGGAATGTTAATATAAAGATGATCAGTTTCAAGTTTTCAAAAGGAATTATAGTTTTTATAGTATACAGGGGCTGCCTCTATTTTAAAACAACATTTTTTCCCTTAAAAACAAATAAAATATATGCTTAACAGTCAAATTTTGGAAAAATAGACAATTTCCCCTAATCTCATCAACCAGAAATAATCACTATCAACAGAGATACTTGGATATCTCATATGAATCTTAAGCATTACAAGCTTATAACTGAATTTTATTTCTACACATACACAAACACTTACACAAGTATGCACAGACACACAACCCTGAATCAAATCCACACCATCTGCTCTATCGTGGTGGCCTCTCAATGGCACCTTCATTCAGATGATTGTTTAAGGCAGAAACTTGGAGTCATTGTGACACTGTGAATGACTCCATCTCCTTCTCTAACATCCAATTATCCCCAAGTCCTTTTTTTTTTTTGAGACAGAGTCTCACTCTGTCACCAGGCTGGAGTGCAGTGGCATGATCTCAGCTCACTGCAGCCTCTGCCTCCCAGATTCAAGTGATTCTGCCGCCTCAGCCTCCCATGTAGCTGGTACTACAGGCACACACCACCACACTCAGCTAATTTGTTTGTATTTTTATTAGAGATAGGGTTTCACCATCTTGGCTAGGATGATCTCACTCTCCTGACCTCATGATCTGCCCACCTTGGCCTCCCAAAGAGCTGGGATTTCAGGCATGAGCCACCGTGCCCAGCAAGTCCTTTCTATTCTAACCTACAAAATACAACTAAATCTACTGATTTTGCTCCCTCTTCACTGTCACAACTTAGCTCAAACAAACCTTCTCACCTAGATTACTCAGTAGTCTTTCATAAAGCCTACTGATTTCACTCTTGCCTCTTCCACTCCATTCTCCATATTATAGAGTAATTTTTTAAAAGTAAATTGGATCAAATCATTCTGTGTAATACCTTCAGTGGTTTCCAACTGCACTTAGAATCAATTTCTTTTTCTGAGGATAAGGCAGGGCTACATTATTTGAACAACTCTCATGTTGAAAACAACTAATTATGATAAATAACTTTTTAAAAAGATTCTTAAAGGCATCAAAGGGCCAATCTTATGGTAAAGAATTACTATGTCAAAATCTACTGGAAATTAATAACCCTGAGAGTCAAATGGTGTATTTTGCCCCAATGGTATTTGCTAAACTAGGTTTGAACTAATTATAACCTCATCAAACAATGACAATAATCAAGCCCTAAGCCTTTCTAAAGTGGGGGCATGAAATAGGATACCTCCCCATAAAAAGCTGGGACACCAAAAGGCAAGTATAGTCACCCCACCCCAGGAATTTAAGGCAAGATTTTCCCAGCCCTGAGCAGATCAGCAAGAGAAAAAATAATCTCTCCCCTAAAAGTACGTACAAAGTGGTCCCCTAGTAAATTTGTTGGCTAAATTCTCATGAACTGAAAGGGATATTAAAAAGCTGGGAACATGGTTTGCTATGGCCAAACTCTAGAAGTACACATAGGCATAAACAAAATAAAACCTACATAAATTATCTTTGAAGGAAGTTATACTATGCTTCAATGATGTCTCAGAAATAATTTTCCAAAGATAATGAATAGAACACAGTAGAAAATACCAAGATACAAAGCATACAGCATCATGAGGAAGAATCAGTGTAAACAACAGACAGCAAAAACAGTCTGACAGAAATTTTTTATTAAATTAACAGAAGCATTTTATAATACATAATATTTATTTAGAGAAAAGCAATATATCTAAAAATATCTTCATGGAACAGAAAACTATAAAAGGCAACCTAGAATATTTGAAATAAAAGCAAATAGAATTTCCAGAAATAAAAAACACAGTAATAGAGTGGGTTTCACAACTGACATGCTAATAAAAATGGGTTTAACAGCTGATATACTAATAAATAAAAATTAGTGAACTAGAAGATAACTCAGATATTACCTAAAAGGCAGCAGAGAAAATAAAAAATAAAAATATGAAAGAGACTAGGAAGATAGAATGAGACGTGATATTTGTTTATTTCAAGTTCTAGATGGAGAGGAGTGACAGTGAGGCAGAAGTGATATGTGAAGAGAAAACGACTAAGAATTTTATTGAAACTATTTAAAGAGAGATTTAAGAGTTCTTACAAATCCAAAAATATAAACAAAAAGAAATTCACTCTTAGATACATTGTAGTGAATTTTAGGATACCACAGATGGTGAGAAGGTCTTAAAATCAGCCAGAGGAAAAAGTATGCAGTTATAATGACAGCTGAACTCTCAAAAACACTGCATTTATAACAAAATCTTAATTCTTTGTTTTAGCTCTAAGCTCCTGTATAAGCTGTGTCTGACCTCTCTTTTCCATCTTCATTTGTGCTGTTCTCTCCCTTGCTCTGCATTCACTGGACTTCTCTCATTGCCATGTACACAGTACACTTTTTCCCATCTTTGCAGACACTTCTCCACCTGCCTTGAATGTTCATCTACCTCTTTACATGTGACTGGCTCCTTATCCTTCATGTCCTAGGACCATTTAGGCTAACCTAAATGTCACCTCCTCAATGAAGCTTCTCTAACCACCCAGTCTGGAGTAATTCTTAAAAATCTTTCTCATATGATTTTATTTTTTTCTCTCTTCTTTCTGCATGTCTTCCACTGAACTATGCTCCATGAATACCAGAACTATAACTATTTTGTTCAGACCTCTATGCCTAGCAGCCTGAAGAATTTCTCATACACAGTAAGAACTCAGTGAATAATTGTGAGAAGAATATTTTTTATAGACATGTCTTGTCTTTTCCTAGGTACATTTACTTACATGGTTATATATCACTGTTACTTTTTTATTTTTATGAGTATGACAATATTCTATTTTCTAGTCTATGTTTTAAATTTGTTAGTATACCACAAACTATTTTCCATGTGTATAAACATTCTTCTACAACTTGATTTCTGATGGCTGCATGTTAGTCCATCATAAAGATAACATTATTTATTTAACTAACCTATTACTATTACTGTTGAGTGTTTATATTGCTCCTCTAAATCATGATGTGAATAGATCATTTTCCTTATTTTTTCTTATTTCCCTAGCAATAGCACCTAAGCCAAAATAGAAAAGGGCTTCTTTTTCTCCCTCCCACCCTCCCTCTCTTTCTCTCCATGTATACATATACATAATATACAGATACATTACATATATAATATACATACATATAAAATATCACAAAAATCTCTATATAAAAATAAAAGAGAATTAGGAACTAGAAAACAACTCAGATGTTACCCAAAAAGCAGCACAGAGAGAATAAAAAATATGAAAGAGATTAAGAGGATAGGGTGAGATCTGATATTTGTTTAATTCAAGCATATGTATGTGTATATATATATGATATATAGGAGAAAATATATATATGCTGAAAAATCTCTGTCATATTGCTGTATCCCAGCCACTCAGTTTCCCTAACCAGGGACAACCACTGTTACTTTGTTTAATGTACATTATCATTTTAACCAATAAAAGTGGCAATTTCATCAAATTTTCCTTTCCCTAAGTTGTACCTTAATAAATCCAGTTTATATTCCACCTTGGTTTTTGTTGTTGTTGTTGTTGTTGTTGTTGTTGTTGTTGTTGTTTGCTTTCTTAACAGCATATCTTGGGTATTGTTTTATATCAATACCTAAACATTTATCACATTCTTTTTAGGTGGTGCTTAATCCTGTACTGTATGTTGTGTGTACATTATAATATGATGTATTTAACCTATCATTGGGTACATCTAGTATAAACCCCTAGATGTAAAATTGCATGCTTAAATTTTTATTGATTTTGTTAAATAGTTCTTAGAAGTTGTACCACAATGCATGCCTTCTAGCAACATACAAGACTGCATGTTTCCTTATACTCTCAACACCAATATCCTCTCAAACTTTCAGATGTTTATCCATCTGATATCTGAAAATGTTATCTTGTAGTTTTATTTTGCATTTATTTTATTAGTAATGAGACTGGCTGATAACCTTTTTCATTCATGTGAGGGCCATTTGTATTTCCTTTTCTGTGAACTGTTTATATGATTGCCCATTTTCTAATGGATTTTTTTTATTGATTTGTAGTTATTCTTTAGAGATAAACCCCCATTCTCTTATTCATAATATTCTGAGAACTGAAAGCATTTTCACAAATTCATTGCTAAAACCCATTTGGTGTAAAACTTTTGACTTGGACTAATGTGTGATTTTATCTATCTCACTTGCTGTGAATATTCATTTGTATGATGCAGAAATAACAATGTATTTGGTTATAGAAAGTTCCCCTGACGCTGCTTGAAGTTTCATAATACACAAAATATTTACAGTATTACCCTCCCCGAAAATTTTAAAACCCAATTGTTTTAGATAAGAAACTATAGAAAGTATTTACAAAAATTGTAAGTTTTTTTTCCCCCAGATGACTTCTTCTCTTCACTGGCCCCTACATATTCAGAGGCAGAAAAGCCAGGATATAGGCAAAGTAGAAATTTCTTTGAATCCAGTGTCAAATACATATTTACACCATTGGATCATAATCCTTCCATGTTGGGGCCATGTTTCTCTGTGGTAGGCATTTCCAAGTGCATGATGGAATCAAAGCAGCTCATTGAAACTTCTTTACTTGCAAATCCAAAGTTGGCAGATGAATCCGTTTACAGAAATATTAGTCATAGTTATCACAAACATGGGCCATATTTCACACAATAATATTTTTGTTGTCTTGTATCACCTAATCATATATTTATAGAAACAAGTTTTATGGCATCTTGGTTAAAAAAATCTTGCTCACTGAGATTACTAATGATTGTTCCCATGTTTTCTCATAGTACTTTTATGGATTCCTCTTTCGCATTTGTATATTTGATCCACTTGAAATTTATTTTGGCACATAAAGTGAGCTAGAAACTCAACTTAATATTTTATCAGATGGCTACCCAGTTGTCCCAACTACGTTCATTGCTAATTCATCTTTACTTCATTAATTTGAAATGTTATCTTCATCATACACCAAATTATTATATGTATTTGAGTCTATTTCTAGGTTTTCTTGTTTGTTGCATTAGTAGGTCAATTTAGTACAAAGGGTGGGCTATTGATTCATTTTGTTATATTGTTCGCTAGAGAGGTGCTATCAGTTTATACTCACATTAACAGCGTATGAGTATCTTGCCTCTCCTCATCCTTGGCAACACTTACCCCATCACATCTTAAATATTTTATCATTTTGGAAAATCAAAAGCATAATTTAATTGTTTTTTGTTTGCATTTTTATTACTATCAAGGTTTAAGTTCATTTTGTGTGTGTTTGGTTTATGAGTACTTATGTCTCTTTGTAAATCTGATGTTGGTATCTTTTGCCCATATTTCTAAGGAGACATTTAACTTTTTCTTGATGCTAGGGGCATTCTTTAATTTTTCCTGGAGGTTCAGTTGATGTCAAGAACTACATTAGAAAAGCAGGCTGGAGGGAGGAGACCATTCTAAAATGTATTTTCAATAGTGGGTCTAAAAACAGAGACCCTTTTAGATAAAGAGGGGAAGGAGATTGGGAATGACAATACCGACTATGGACTGAATGTCTGTGTCCCCCCAGAATTCACATGTTGCTATCTAATCTCCAGTGTGATAGTAGTGTCAGGTGGGGCCTTTTGGAAGTGATTATCATTAGGGATTAGTACTCTTATTAGAACAGACACTAGAGAGCTTGCTTCCTCTTTTTCGTCTCCCCTGCATGAAAATACAGCAAGAAGAATGTCCCCTGCAAACTAGAAAGCGGGCCCTCACCAGAAGCTGACCATACTGGCACCCTGATCTGGGACTTCCCAGCCTCCAGCACTATGAGTAAAAATGTCTGTTGTTTAAACCACCCAGTCAATGGTATTCTGTTTGCTGACAGAACTAAGACAATATCTAATTTTGCAAACCACTTATATGCCAGGACTTTGCAAGTTTCTGTTCATTATTTCATCAGAATCAACTTACAAGGTAGGGATTAACATTATCACTGTTTCTCAGATAAAGGAACTATGGCTTGATAATTAAATAACAAACTCAAAGTCACATAGCTAGGACATTACAGAATCACAAGTAAAATCCAGCTCTCTGACACTAAAGTGAGTGCTCTTCATGTCTCTATGTACTGAAATCCTGTTCTCCACTTGTTCCAGACTAGTGAAAAAGTCAGACCTATCCATATATGAAACAGTGAGGTAAAGTTTGTCTTCAGTGAACTAGTTTCTGTGTCTATCACACAGATGGACTGGTATCCTCTGGACTGCACCTGCCCATCCCATCAGCACCCACTGTCCTGCTGGTGCCTCCAGGTGATCAGAGCCCTTGACTGCAGTGCCCAATGGGTCTTACCCCCACTGCCAGTGCCCTCAGCTGTGGACATGTCCCTGAACCTTCCCATTTTTTTTTTCCTCAAAATGCCCCAACCTTCGAACTCAATGCCATAGTTTCTGCTAATTTGCTCAACCAAATTGAACGGAGTTTTTAATGAATGTTAATGAATTAATATGTTATTCACATAGAAGCCAGGAGGACAGAGGTGAAGAAAAAACTGAGCAAAGTTTACCAAGTGACAAATATAAATTTGGATTTCTGGGTAGCGTAGATTCTCTTTCTCTAGGGATCCCTCTGAGAAGAAAAGTAAGCATTGGCCCAAGGCTAACCTGGAGAAGGGAAGATGATCTAGCTGCTAGCTGCACTGTGCCTCCCCAGCGTGGCTCCAGCACAGACCTTGGTCCCTTAGAGTTAGTGTCCACCTGGTCTCAGCATCTCTTTCACTCCGAGGGACCTGCCCAACTAGTAAACCCTGGTGATGGGCAGTGTGAAAGAGCAGTGTGAAGGAAGCCTTGTTGGAGAGCTGGGGCTTCCAGGTGGGTAATGCTCCAAGAAGCAGATTAGAGATCATCCAGCTCACACCTAGGGAAAGACTCCTCTAGCCCCTCAAACTTTCCATGAATTGATCCAGTGCTGTATATATAGTAAGAAAAGAATAGCTCCATATTCATACTCAAATCTCAAAACCTTTAAAGACAGTTCCCATCCTTGGAAGATCTACCCAATCTACCTTATTTGCCTTCTGAAGGATTAGCTTTCCCATGGAAGAGAAAGGAAAGGGGGCTGGACGCAGAATAAAAGAGCACCCTCGTGTTTGCCACATCCGATTGTACAAATAGCTCGAT
The DNA here is from genome assembly GCA_963574635.1 of Cheracebus regulus. Classification (NCBI taxonomy): domain Eukaryota; kingdom Metazoa; phylum Chordata; class Mammalia; order Primates; family Pitheciidae; genus Cheracebus; species Cheracebus regulus. Next base: position 33,880 of record CAUYQU010076041.1, on the reverse strand, counting down.
GGGGTGGGCGAATGGGAGGTAATCTATATATTTTGCGATTAACAAGGATAGTAAAATATTTTCAGAAACATCTGCTTGAGGCTCCAGGTTTTCTCTCTAGACTTGTTTTTTTCCCTTTGATAATGAGAGATGCTTCTGAGGGATGTATGATACAAAGACCTGAACCCATCACCATGTAATTTAATCTGGAAATGAGGGTCTGAATAAGATGAGGTCTCATGTCCTCTCCAGCCAGGTGCTTCTGGGATTGTGTCTGACTTTACCTGAAGTGACAAACTGCTTTCAGAATAGAGAATGAGAATTGATTAATTATACCCAATTGAATGAAAACATTATTAAGAATAACCCTTTCCATTTTTCTTATTACTGTGCCTTTTTACCCTCTTGAGGCACTAAGGTATTTCAAAGCTCTCATGAGGTTAAAATAACCTCACCATGAGTGCTTTGAAATAGGTAAGATGTGCATTATCCTCCCATTCTCATGGAAGAGGAAACTGAGGCCTGGGGGGAGGTCCAGGGGCTTGCCCAAATCCCAGCGGGAGTCCAGTTCCCTCTGTGACAGTCTGAGCTATTTCCACTGGGTGTGCTGCCTTTCCCCATAAGATTTTGTCTGCTGATTAGAGTGGGTTTTTCCCCTCAAGCCCCACTGCATTGGACAGACGCATTAAAAGCTCCCCTGAGTACAGAAATCCTGAGACCGACAGGTAGCTTTTCATTAATAAAGCAAAAATACAAATTAAGCTGTCCTCTTGGTGATTCTAGCACAGGACTCTCCCCCTCCTCGCCTGCCCCCCAGGAATCCACAAACACATTTTTAAATAACAAAAGAAAATTGAGTACCTGATGCAGTTAGCAGTGGCCTCATGGGGGCTGGGGAGACCAGAAAAAGAGTCTCTTATTTTGCACCTGTCCTGCCCAATAGCTCATCGTGCAGCAGTATTTACTTAAAAAGCAGAGGAGAAAATCATTATTTGCTTTTAGTCCTGCGATTCCCGTGACTATGCTCTTTGGAGGAAATGTTTTATTTCTTTTTTCCCCTTCTCCCATGCTTGAGTTGCAAGAGGTAAATGTGGAAGTGCCTGGCATATACGATAGAGAGAATCAGCACAGAGGCCAGAATGGGAGCTTAGCACAGGCCTGCTCAGCTTTCTGCTTCCTTTTATTTCTGAACAGCAATGAAGGGCTATGAGCTCAAAGGAAGAGTTTTCTCTCTCTCTCTCTCTGTCTCTCTCTCCCCCCATGCATTATATATGCATATTATATATGTATGCATACGTTAAGTACATAAACACACTGTTATATACATATATGTGGTTATATTACACATATATTATCTAAACATTTTTATTATGTGTGTGTATTAAACACACACACATATATTCCACTTCTCTCTTCCCAAACAGCAGTGCTAGCAAACACTGAAAATAATAAAAAATACTCAACCTAAAGAAAAAAAGGAAAAAGCAAAGCCCCGTTTTAAATGTTGTATCTTCTAGTTACGAATGTCTCCCTCTCTAAATGGCTGTGTTTCTCCAGCTGGAAATTGGCAGCAATCAGCTTTACGAGTGTTGGGGAAAGATTTACTTGGACAGATGAAAATCATTTCCTCCTAAATGCCGGTGCCCACTGCAGATAATGTGGCACTCCCCTGCTTGGCAGAGGGCAGTGCATTTTAAAGGAGCTTGTTTTCTTAGAAAATATAGTCCTTGGACAGGGAAGACAAAAATATGACCAGGCTGGTAACAATGTTATTGTTAGAGGTAACAAAGTATTAAGGGCAGTGCTTTAAAGGTGGAGAGCTGGACAGGCTCAGTGGTTCATGCCTGTAATCTCAGCACTTTGGGAGGCCAAGGTGGGCAGATCACGAGGTCAGGAGTTTGATACCAACCTGGCCAATATGGTGAAACCCTGTCTCTACTAAAAATACAAAAACTAGCTGGGCATGGTGGTGCATGCCTGTAGTCCCAGCTACTCAGGAGGCTGAGGCAGCAGAATCGTTTCAACCCAGGAGGCGGAGGTTGCCATGAGCCAAGATTGCACCACTGCACCCCAGCCTGGGCAACAGAATGAGACTCTGCCTCAAAAAAAAAAAAAAGGATGGAGAGTAGGGTGGGCAGAGGGATAAGTGGCAGTCAGGGAGAGAGAAGACCTGCTGGATTGGCTGACCTTATCTTTAGTCATTTTCATGTCCTTTGCATTCCCACAGAATATAAGTGCAGAAAGGGGCTGGTAAAATGATCTTGTGCCCCTACCATCTCTTATGTTCATAGAGGACAGAAAGCAACTTGCTCACATCTCAAAGTCGTTGGAGGTGGACCTGGGGCTGGCAATCTCCAGACTCCCAGCTGCATGCAGTTTGGTTAATAGATTGACCGCATGCAGTCCAGCATTCTTTACACTATGCAATTTTCAATCTTCCTGTATTTGAGGAACTTTCCAAGGATGGAAGGAAAGCTAGGAGCTACTTGTTATGTTTAGGGCCCAAACTGGCTTTAATGAGAGCAGCTCTACTTGTTATTTGTTTTGGTTATTAGCCTTGTAGAAGCCATTTGAAGGAAGAGGTTCTGTGGCTAGAAAGAGTATGAAAACCAATGCTTCTTTTAGACAACTGCTCCTTTAGGCTACCATATCCTCCCTCAGGCTTCACCCTATTTGTTGCTCATGGTCCCAGATCTAAACCACTCTCCTTGAAATATTTTTTGTTCCAGATTGCTCATTTATCCAATTTTGACCTTTCTGCGAATTCTTGCTTTTCTGCCCTAACCCTCCATCTCTCCTTTGCCCTTTGGATGTCATATTCAACACTGTGTCCCTCTCGGTGATGTAAATTTCTCTGCACTATTATTCTACTTCTTTTCCCCACTGACTGCCTAAGCCATCACAGGCTGCTTTGGGTGCCTGTCCTGTATATTTGACTCATACAGGCTCCTGTTATCATCTACCGGCTACTGCTTCCCACATGTATATTTCTTTAGCCAGCATCACTGGCCCAGGTTTCAGACTAATATGTCTGAGCATATCCTAGATATGTTCATAGAAACGTCTCATGTTATAACCTTTCTTCTCAAACTCGCTCCTACTGTCATTTTGCTTTTCACTTGGCAAGACCAGCACGTAAACCAGAGATGCACCTTATTCCTACACCAGTCAATTGCCAATTTTATTCTTCTCTCAATTTTTCTGTTTCCATTACCACCACTCTGTCCTGGGCTCTCATTGTCTTATCACTGGCCTTCCCCAATAGCTTCCTCAACTGATGGTCTTCGCTTTGCTCTGTCTTTCCCATGTGTGAGTTCTGGACAAATGCAAGAACAAACTACTTGAAAAGCAGATCAAGCTGTGCCTGGGACCATTTCCAGTCAAAGCCCCCTGCCATGGTCAGACTGATCAGCTCTCTGTGATCCAGTCCCTGACTATCTCTCCAGCCTCCTCTCCCGCCCCTCCCCAGCTTGCACCTTTCACTCCAGCAAACCAAGCTGTGCGCAGTTTCATGCACCATGGTGTTTCTTTCCTCCTCGTCTTTGCTGTTCCTTCTGCTTGTCACACCCTCCCTACCTTCTCTTCTCATAGCCAATTTGAACTCTTATGTCTCAGGTGTTTCCTCTGCCAGGAAACCTTTCCTATCCCCTTCCCCTCCACACAAAGTGGCTTAGATGCCCCTTTCCACTGCTCTCTTAACACCTTGGCCCTGCCTGTCTCTGTCCATTCATTATTCATTCATTCCACCAAGATACACTGATTGCCTAAAACATGCCAGACATGGTGCTGGAAACAGCAATGACTACAACAAAGAAAAACTTTCCTCTTGAGTATTAAACTCTACTGTGACTATTGGGTCACAGTAGATTTGGGTAAGAAATAAGATACATAAGTAACATTTAGTATGTTAGCCAGTGCTAAGGGCTAAAGAGAAAAACAGGGCAAAAAAAGAAAAAAGAAGAGGAAAAAGCAGTGTAGTCAGTTGGGCTGCAATTTAGACAAAGTGGCCAAAGAAAGCCTTATGAAGAAAGTGGCATTTGAGGAAGATTTGGGGCCTGCGAACGAGTGAGCCATGCAGATATCCAGCGGAAGGGCATTTCAGGCAGAGGAAACGACAGATGAGTGCAAAGGCCCTGAGGTAGGAATATGCCTGCCATGTTTGAAAACTAACAATGCCAGTGCAAATGCATGAGAATGAAGGGTAAATGATGTTCTAGAGGGAATGGAGGTAGCAGAGCACATAATGTCCAGCCCTGTCTGTCACTGTGGGCTACTGCAAAAACCATGGCTTTTACTGTGAGTGAGATAGACATCCTGAGGGTTTAAGCAGAGAAGTGGCATCGAGTTTATGTCTAAGCCAGACCTCTCAGACTGTGGTGTTGAAAATAGACCACAATGAATTAGGGACAGAAGCAAGGAGACAGATTAGGAGGCAATAGCAATAATCTAGGCAAGAGCCTCCCACCTAGCCCCTGGAGTCCTTCTTACCTCCAGCCCATGCTTAACTCAGGTGCCAAGATCATCTTCTTCAATCACAGAGCAGATTGCATGAATTCTGCATGTTCCACTGGAGGACACACGAGGCCTCCCTTCCAAGCTCACCTCTAGTCACTCCTTAGAGTGCATCCTGCCTGGTACCTACTACATACCTACGGACATGCCATGCTCTTTCCTCCTCTCTGCCTTTTCCACAGACCCTTCCCTTTGATTGGAAAGCATTCCATCCTTTCTCCACCAGATGAAACTCACTCATCTACCGAGTCCCTGTGAAGCCTTCCCAACTCCCTAGACTAAATGTGTTACTTCCCTGGCAATATCTGTGCCATGTTGATATAGTAGCCACTAACCACATGTGACTCTATGTGCTTGAAATATGTCTAGTGCCATATGTTAAAATGATAACATTTTGGATTTATTGAATTAAATTTATTTTTTTTACCTGTTTCTTTTATATCTTTTCAAAAAGTAGCTACTAGAAAATTTTAAATTACTTTTGTGACTCACATATTTCCCAACAGCACTGGCGATCGTATTTTTTATACTTTAGTGTAGCTATTGAATGCATGTCTATCTCCTGCACCAGAGTGTGAACTCCTCCACTATAGGGGACATTCTTATTCTTTCTCTTCAAAGGCCTTTGAGTGGGGTCTTGTCCAAGAGAGAATCCACCAAAAAGTGTGCTGAATAAATGAATGAGTGCTATACGAGAAACACAGTTATCTGTGGAAGGCAAGATTTTGACTAATGGAAAAAGAATACACAAGAAAGTAGGATCACAGGAAAATCAAGTGTGAATAAACTAGGAATTTCTAAAAGCACAGGAAATCAGTAGGGAATGTGAATTAAATGATTTGTCTGGAATGCAGGGACTATGGAAAAGAAAAACAAAAATGCCAGTGATGGTCAGATTGTGAGAATCCTCCAATGCCAGAATGAAGGGTCAAACTTCCTTCTGCAAGCAGTGGGGAGAGATTGAAGATTTTTGAGCAGGAACTAGCAGCCATCACCATGTAGAATGCAACAGTCACAAACAGCTATGACTTGTAGTTTTACAGGCACCCAATTTGTCAGTGTGAACTATTTGCATTTATGCATTTGATTTGTTGGCTTGATCTGAATGCTTAGGGTTTATAGCCCCAATTTCAGAATTCCCAGGGTAACCCTGGCTTGTAATCCCATTCTTTGTCTCAAATCCTCTAGGCCCAGACCTTTTGCAGGGAAGGGAGAAAGCCTAATTTCCCTGAAGATCTTCCCTGCTGAAGTTAACTTTTTGCTCCCTAGGAGGTGGCTGGAAGAGCCCTAGACAATCAGGCTGGAGGTTTCCAGAGGTTTTCCAGGCTGTGGACTCAGAGCTTTTGTTCCTTTGAACACAACTGCTGTGGAAACAAGGAGTTGGCCACAACACCCAGCTCCAAGCTTTGATCTGGGGTTGCTGGGCCCTTTGATGCCTATGTACCAGAGCCAGTCTTGAGGGATAATTAAGGCATTTTTCATAACAAGGTCCAATTTGCTCTTTAATTATAATTTTTCCCAGCTTATTTTTTTTAAAAGTGAACCACCTAGGTTGGTTGATCGAAACTTGTGTCACATGAGATGGAAGAAGGAAAGAATAGGATTTAAATCTGAGCTCTCGTTCTTTATTAGTAGCTGGAAGCAGAAGCCCAGAGGCTAAATCGAGAGTTGGGATCAGGGCAGCAGCTCTTGACAGCCCACTGCAACAGCTAATAAGCAAGCCTCCTTGAGGACACATGGGAGCCTTGGATCCGAACATCAAATCCCAGGAAGTCAGCATGGGAAGGGGTTTGAGGTATTTTGGTCCCACATTGTTATTCTATAGATGTCATTCCAAATCCAGAGAGGAGAAGTGACTTATCCAGGACCACACTTGCCATTCAATCAGGCCATGCGTGTCCTCAGACTCTTTCCAAAGTAGACATAACAGTATGTCCCTTTGTATGTTGTTCTACGCCCTAAACAGTTCTTTCCTTACCTTTCTCTCATCAATCCTCATGACAATCTGTGAGCTAAGTCTAGTGGTATTAAGTATCGCTGCATTTTACTAATCTGGATTTCCAAGCGGCTCAGTATTTGCCTGCAGTCACACAGTATGTGGAAGGGCTGGGAAACGTTTGCAAGGCACACTCTTTCCATTTCACTCTGCAGCCCTCCTGTGCTCTCATTACAGATTCAGTCATTCATCAAACACTAGTTGAAAGCCGAGGCACAGACCCTGTGCTAGTGGTGCTCCTCTACATCTCCCAGCCTCTTTCCCCCAAGCCTGATCTGCCTTCATGGGGGTGATCAAGTTTTTAGCCATAGGAAGAACATGATCTGACTTGAGTTGCAGGAAAATGTCTTTGGTCAAATTTGAAAGGCAGCTTGGAGAGGGTAGAGCCTGAAGGCAGAGAGACAAGCAGGCTAGGAGAGGGACGAGGAGGCCTGGAATGCAGAACTGGCAATGGGAACCGAGAGATGGAAGGGCGGCTTCCAGACAGCTTTCAATGCAGAATGAGGCTGCTGGGGAAAAGACAGCAATTTAAAGAAGTCTGAGATTTTATAGTTGAGTTAGTAAGTTTTAACAGTGTTAACTACTAGGAGATTAAAAAGAGAGTTTCAGATGCCTGTGAGTCATTCAGGTCGAAATGTTTTGCAGTTAATTAAATGCACCTGTGAGTCTAGAATTGCGGCGAGAAGGGAGACCTGGAGTTGTCAGAGTGTTGGTGACAGGGGCCCCCAGGGAACGTGGGAAATGTAAGAAGAGGGCTTGGGGTGGTTCTTGGGGTTTATCACTTCATGCCTCAAAGGAAACACTAAAATTTGTGTTGGAAAGCCCTGGACTTGGATTCTGATCTAAGTTCTGCTTCTAACAGACTCATCTAGGCTAAGTCATTAACTTCAGGGTCCTCATCTGTAAAAGCTGGAGGAGAGGATCTGCACATTGCCTTCTAGCACTGACATCCAGGAGCCTGTGATTCCAGCTACATAAGCAGATGAGAGTATTGCAAAAATGCAGAGTCTAGCCAGTCTCCCAATGGGCAAGATCTCCCAGCTGGTATGAAGGAGGCCTTGGTGGCCCTGTGAAGCCACACTGCCTGGGGCTCTTCTCTCATGGCTTCTCTCGCACCTGCATGTGGCGCGCTGCTCAGGAAAGGCTTTCCTGTGGCTCCACAGCCTCCACTTCTCTGCTCCACTCTGTCCTCCACCTCAGGTTTTATTTTATTACTCAGTGAGTGATGTTTGCCTGGAAACATTTTCTTTATGATTTATTAATAAAAAGCGAAAAGGGAGAAATGGAAGAAACACAAGGTAAAAGACCAGGATTGTATCTAAGTAAAACACTTTTCAAAGTGTCAAAAGGTCTTCAGGGAAACAGGAAAAATAAATGAGTCAAAGTGTGAAGTGAGTGAGAGGCAGGAAATTTTGGCTTCAGGAAATAAGTCCCCAGCAACAGCAATTTGAACAAACAAAACAAAGCAAAATCTGACAAAATGAAAACTAACAATAATCATCATCATGTTCCTCATCGTTGTCACTCTTACCATAACAGCCTGTGCTGACATATTATTCTGAGGCTAGATTGATCTGAAAATGACCAAGTCATAAGAATAATGGGGCAAGGTCAATGAAGGGGGCAGGAGGGTCCAGGCAGAGTAGAGTGGTTAGGGCTGGCTCTGCTCGTCCCTGGGCCCCAGAAAATCGTGGCCCTGGGTCCCATGGGGCTGAGGGACATCTCCAGGGATGGAGGCAATATCCTAGATCAGGCTTTCTTACAGAATCCAGGGTCTTCAGAGTCTCCAAACCTTTCCTAAAATTGTCTGCTTTTTGTTGAAAAGGAGGAGGTAGCCCCCAAGATTGCAAATCCATATGCCCTGTGGGTAAAGTAGGGGACAGATGCAGTAGAGGAGACTGCACACTTTGCAAATCTTTGAGATTCTTTGTGAGGTATGAAAAGCAAGGGGTGTCCTCCTAGAGGCCTTCCAAAGATCACTGCACATTAGTGGTTGCTCTTAGGGCTGAAACTTCAGAGAAGGTTTTAGTGAGAAGAAAACAATGCTGCTCTATTATTCTCTACCAGCCTCCTCCCACACCAACTTTCTGAAGGCCTTCAATTTCAGGAGGTTTCCCATTTTGTCCCATTACCCCACTACCCTGGCATTCAGAACATTGGCCAGCCTGGAGGGTATTTCTTCCAGTTAGTTGGTTTTGCCCATGCCCACTCCCATGGTTTTGTCCATGTTGATTCCTCTACCCGGAGCCCCTCTCCACTTTTCACCCTAGCTCTGCCTTCTCAAAATGCTACCCCTCTCCAAGTAGTGGCATTCAATGTCTCCAAGTGGAATTTCTCCTGCTTTGCTCTACTTTCATTGTGCATATCACATTCATGAATGTTTTAGGAATATTTGTACACATTCAGAATTTATCCTCCCTACTAGACCACAAATCCCTTGAGAGATGGAACTTTGTCTTATTTATTTGAATTCTTGGAAACGGAAGCCTAGGAAATTTTCCAGCTATAGGGGTAGCAAGTGAAAATGAAGAAAACTATATGCATTCCTAGCATGAAGAAGCAAAACAGCAAACTGAACTAGGTGGCCTAAAAAGCTTGCTCATTCTTCAAGGCTCAAGTCAAATGCTACCTTGTTCTTAAATTCTTACCAGACATTTTCATTTGGAAATGGACTTTTCTTCATAGATTTTCTGTGAAGAGCATGAATGCTGATAAACAAATATTTCCAGTGCTCCTTCTGGACTTGTGGTCAGATTGTACTTCCCTGGCCCCTTTGAAGTGCTGTGTGGTCATGTGACTTGCTTTGGGCAGTAAAATAAGGGCAGAAATTGTTTGTGTCACTTCAGAGTGGAAACTTTAAGAGCCAGTGCAAGATTTATTGTGTCCTCTTTCTCCTACATCAGCAATCATGGAAACACAGAGATGGGGCCTTCCTGGGTCTGGAGTTCTTAAATGAGAACACCATAGAGCAGAATATTTCTGCTGACCCATGGCAGAAATATAATGGGAGTGAGAAATAACAAACCTTTGGTGTTTATATGCCACTGAGATTTGGGAGCTGCTTATTACTGCAGCATAATATAACCTATCCTGTCTGATACATCATAATACTTCCCGATATTATATTATTTGTGGAAATGTCATTGCCTTAATACGTTGAACATTTCTTCCTCTGTTCATTCATTCAATCTTCTACTTATCCCCAGCAATTACAGTTATCCCTTGGTATCCACTGGGGATGGGTCCCAAGACCATTCCCCATATCCCACAAATAATAAAATCTGCACATGCTCAAATTCCTGGTTTAAAATCACAAATTATTTGCACGTAACCTACACACATCCTCCCATATACTTTAAATAATTTTAGATTACCTAATGTAAATGCTACATAAACAGTTGTTAAACTGTATTTTTATTGTTTTACCATTATTGTTTTCTTTCTGAATATTTTTGATTCAGCTAGTTGAATCTTTGGCTGTGAAAGCTGCAGATATGGGGACCAACTGTATTTATAGAGCCTTATCACATGTCAGGCATTGTGCTAGTTGCTTGAGATTGTACAATAACGAAAGTGTGGTGTCTGTCCTCTACTGGCTTTTGATCTGGACAGGAGGATGGATAGGTTATCAGGCAGTGTCAGTGAGGGACTATGCATGTCATGGGGGAAATTCAGAATGTTACAAGAGCACATGGGTAGGGCACATGCCCTTAGAAGTTTGGAAACATTGGGAAGATGCTGGAGAAATTTCCATCTAGGTGAGGACTTGAGATAAGTAGGAGTGACCCAGGTGAAGGAACAAAGAGAAGAGGAAAGAGGAGTCGTCCAGGCAAAAGGAACCGCATGTGTGAAGGCAGCATGAGCAAGGAAGGACAAGGAAGGTCCAGAGCACTGCAAGCGAGGCGGTGTAGCTGCAGCATGGGGGCTGAGATGGAATGAAGATGAAGGAAGGCGAAGCTGGCTGGGGAATCTGACTCAGACCTAAGAGAGGCCGTGCATGCTGAGTGAAAGACTTTGGACTTTATGATAAAGGTAATAGGGAGCCACTGACAGGTTTAAAAGTGAGTGACATGATCATATTTGTATTTTAGATTTTAAAGGTCATTCTGGCTGCAAGATGGAGAAGGGATTGGAGAGGTAGCAGTGACCCCCTGAAGATACAGTCTGTTTAGGGTTCACCTTTATGGCCCTTCCGCTTCCTCTCATGCCAAGCCCCTAGTACTGCAGAAGCAGTCTAGAAATGCTAATTGATGAAGAGATGACGATAAGGATGCAAGTCCTCAACCCTCCTGAGTCTCTTCTCAGGCTCTTGAGCAGTCACTCACCTTCCAATGGCAGCCACTTGGAGGTGGAGATGCAAAAGTTTTTAATGCCAGGATTCTGCCATGAGCAAACCTGAGCAGACCCCAGCCTCCCAATAATAACAAGCATGTGTTGGGAAGCATGGGCCTGCCCTCTTCTGAAGAAGGCAGGGAGCCTCGGTACTTCCAGACAGAAGCCAGCAAAGTAACCGACTGCTCCCCAGGGTGTTGCAGGTGCACCTTACTGGGCTTTGCCACGCCCCACCTCAGTGCAGCTGCAGGCTCTGCTGAGTCTGTGCTCCTCTCGGACCCCCAAACTTTGAAGACAGGTGGGGCAAACGGAGGCTTCTAGGTCACAACAGAGAGTAAGGTTTTGTAATCCTTGCCAGGCCAGGGTTGGGGAGGGAAGGGACAACGTGCTGCCACAGCAGGCAGAAGAGTTGTGCTTTTCCCTGGGAGCTGGGCTGTGGGCCCAGCCAGGTGCTGCCGAGCAGGAGGGCTGCTCACACTCCAAGAGCCAGGCCGGCAATTCCAGAAGGCAAAACTTCAGTGTATTCCAATTTTCCAGAATAGAAAGAATAAAACAAATCAGAGCAGATGTTCCAACATGTAATTATCAACTAATCAGTTTGGACTTTTTTTAAAAAAGGGAAATTTCAAAATAGCTCCCAGATTTCATCAACTGGAGCCATGGTGGAGGCTGGCCGGATTGGAAAGGGGTTGCTGAAGAGGCCTGCAGGTGCCCAGGTGGTCGAGGAGGGGTGGGGTTTGGGGGTGGGGCAGCACAGGTGTTTCTAATGCTGGGATTGCTGCTGCTGCTGCTGGGTTCAGCAAGGGAGGAGCAGCTCCAGGCTGCAGGTGCCAGGTTGAGGTATCTGGGCCTCAAGACAAGCAGCCTCCCTCCTAGAAACACCGTGAGCTGGGATGAGTCAGCTCCCGGCCTCATTCTGCCTCAGAGCTTGTCTCTGGCAGACACGTGAAATGGCTCACATCAAAGTACATACTTTGACCACTTCAAACTCAAGTCTGAGGCCTTGGACACTCCTCAACACCTTCTCTTTCCTTTTAACCAATAAGACGCAGAAAAACAGGACATGGTCTTGGATGTGGTCAGCAAGTCCTTGAGCTGTGGGAATCCTGGGCCCCTGAGTTTAATTCTGGAGAGAGTTCTGAAATCTAGAGATGTGAATTTTCTGTGTAAATGCTGTTGGGACTTTAGAGTGATTCCCTAACAGCTCATAAGGCAGCAGAAGAAAAGAAGAGGGAAGAGAGGAGGAAGAGAGAGTGGAGAGGGGAGGGAGGAGAGGGGGAAAGGAGAAAGACCAAGAGGCTCTTAGGATTGAGACTCCATGGTGGAATTTGTATATTAGGTATTCACAATAGAGTGCTAAGATGCTAGACATTGTTTAGAAATGAACTGATCAACATTTATGTGGAACTAGAGCTCTACAGATTATCAGCACCTTAAACATGTTTAGTTTGCTGGAATGAGCACTCTATAGTCCCTAGAAACCTTTAGGAACAAAGTGTTATGAACACACATACAGACTTCACAGCTTCCTGCAGAAGGTGGAGAATCCCAGGTTTCCCAACCTAGTGGGGAGCCCATGGTCCCTTCGTCATTGCTATAATTTAGTTTCAATCTCATTCCCAGGTGAGGACTGAACAGAACAGCCCTCCTAAGTGCATGCTCTCCAAGAGCCAGTTTCCAAAGACCACACAGGTGGCAAAATGACACAGTGGTCTCAAGTGTGGGCTCTGTTGTCAGGTTGCCTGGGGTTGAGCCCCAGCCTCATCCCTTACTGGCAATATGTCTGCGGTAAACTGTTTAACCTTTCTGTTCCATCTTCTTGTATGTAAAATGAAGATAATGACTGTACTTATTGCACAGGGTGTCTGTGAGGTTTGCAGGAGGTAATGCCCATGCAGGGTTTGACATACAGTTGATAAAATACTGGCCTTTCTGAGCACAGCATGCCTCCCAATGGCCTGTTTGTGCAGGGCTGGAACAGAAAGGTCATCTTCCTGGGAGGAAGTGGAAAATGCGCTGTGGTTCTGGGTGTCCCCTTCTGGGGAAGTTCCACCCATCTTTGGAAGCCCTTTGAGATCCTCCTACAGATGCTCCTACACTTAGAATGGAGTTACATCTCAATAAGCCCATTGTAAAGTGAAACTATTCTTAAGTCAAAAATGCATTTAGTGCACCTAACCTATTGAAAATCATAGCTTAGCCTAGCCTACCTTAAATGTGATATTTACACATTTGGCAGCCTACAATTTGGCAGAATCTTCTAACACAAAGCTTATTTTATAAAAATAAAATTTTGTAATAAATATAAAAGATAAATATTTCAAATTTAAAGTATGTTTTTTACTGAATGCATTGCACTTTCACACCATCATAAGGATGAAAAGTTACTAAGTCAGATAATTGTAAGTCGGGGACTGTCCACACATTTTTTTTAAATGTTGAGCCTTTGAATAAGCATTCCTCCTACTGAGAACGCCATTTTTTCTCCTTCCCACCTTTGCACAGCCAAATTCTATTGACTCCTTGAGAACCAAGTTGATGCTCAGCTCCTGCATGAAGTCCTCCCAGTGTCTCTTAGCACTCGCTCAGGATATTTCTTGGTGTTACTTATGACTCTCTAGTTCGTGGGACAGTTATTTGTGCACATATATTAGCTCCCCTAAGAGACTAAGAGGTTGTTAAGGAAAGGCTCTTTGCTAGGTCAACTTGATGAAGACCCCATCCCTTGTGCCTGCCACAAATAGGGCCTGCCCCAGGGTAGATGCTCAGTCCATGCTCTTCAGTGAGTTCATGAAGGCAGCTCATACTCTGGGTGAAGCCTGGCTCAACAACAGTGCTATTGAGACAAGCACATGGACCAGCCTCACGACTGAACATTAGTAAGGACCTATCATCTCAGGGGAGGCACATGAACACGGAGACATCAGGGGAGCCATGAGAAATTCTCTTTGTCTTCATATTTAAGAGGCTTTGGCATTCTGGAAAGAGAATGGTCTATCCTCTGCCTTCTGATGAGAATAATTGCACAGACTTTGTTTACCCACGTTACCTTATTATTGATAGTTGGTTTAGCAAAGTGGGTAAAAATAAACACTTGAATCAGATTGCTTTGGTTTTGACCCCAGTTCCTTTTTACCTGCTTTGCCACCTTATGCAATCTACTAGACTTGTCTGTGCCTTTTCCTCAACTCTGAAATGTGGAAAATAATACCACATATCTCTTAAGTTTGTTGTGAAGATTAAATGAGGTAACGTGAAGTATAGGGCAGTACTTGGCACATGGTAAGCACTCACTGGTAGTTATGATGACACATCCACAAGACCAAACCACAGAAATTACTGTGCTAGGCTCCCAGGGCTGAGAAATCCAGGTTCAAATCCTAACCTTTGCCTACAAGTTCTGGGACTGCAAGACAGGTTGTTAGCTTCCCTGAACATCAGTGCCTCAGGTTTTGCATCTGTAAAATGAAGGCTGAATTTGTGATTCCTAAAGGCTTTTTTCAAACTCTATTTTAATAAGTCTGTGGATATTTAGGAGACCAGGCACAAGAAGCAAATGTTATCTATGCTCAAATGTTGCCTTTGTGTGCCCGTTTCCCACTGTCTATATCTTATTCCTTATCTCTATTTCCCCTTCTCCTCTCTACTCTTCCATATATAATCTCTCATCTGTGATCTCTGTCACATACATGCACATACTGAGGCACTCACATGCACACACACATTGCTGCTTTTCTTCTTATCACCTCATTTAATTTCTTTCCTTTCAGGCTGTGCCTCTGATGCATCTCGCAGTTTCTTAGGAAAGCTCAGGGTTAAGGGGCCTGGGCAGGGTGGAGGCAGGAAGGACCGCACCCCTGCTCCATTGGTTACCTGCAAAGCTGAGGAAGCTGCACAGGCTTAGGTTTTATTAGATCTATATATGCCCTGGCTTTCCATGGGCAGAGCTTCCCTGATGCGGCGAGAACTATGTGGGCTTCACAAGTAGTCAGGGCACTAGAGAAGAAATGAAAAAGGATTTTTTTTTACCTTTTTAATAAATGATAAAGAAGGAAGAGAATATTAATAAGCTCCAGACCCCTCTCCTTCTCATTTCTCGCCTGCTACAGAGCCTGCGCCCCACGTGAAGGGGCCACCCCACAAGTGTGGCCTCCCTGCGTGGTCTACCCAGCAACCTGACCCATAGTAGAAGCTTCGAGAAGCTGCCTGGGAACTGTGTGAGGGTTGTTCCTTCTGCAGAAGATCTCTTGCTGCCTCTTGTGCTGCTGTGTCTCTCTCTAGCTCCTTCTCTGTTTCTGCCTCTTTCTCTCTCCCTCTCCCTCTCTCCACCACCCTTCTCTCTCATCACTTTCCGAACCTTCACGGAGAGGCTCCAATTAAAGCAGAAATGGCAGTTTGGCTCCTGAGCTGACATCTCCGTTGCTGCAGAAGCTTTCTCAATTGACAGGAATCTTTGGCTTTCTTACCTCCTTATGTGCTGTGTGTGTGTTGAGGGGGGAGGACATCCCACAGCCCCACTGAACCCTTCCTGCTCCCTCCCTCTCCCTCTCCGTCCCCAGCCCCTGTTCACCCAAAGCAGCAGGGTGCCTGGACGGCAGGGTGTTTGCACGCCCCCTCAGCTCCTCCACAGCATCCTGCTCCTGCCTGGGTGGGAGCGCCTTCCGCATCGCATTTCAATTAGGTTCTGAAGAAAGCGGCAGAGGTGCCCAGCCTGATCCTGGGAGCCCCATTCGCCTGCCTGCCTGCTATTCAGAAATGTCAGGTTTTGTAGTTTGGTGTTTTCCAACACTGTTCACTAACGATTACATTTTGTGAACATTAGCCTGAAAGTCTGCAGCCGAACAGCCCTCCATTTGCCTGCTTCCCCTTCGAGCCCCGACACCCTTCACTGCACCCCTTCCTGGAGATGTAGTACTAGACAAGGGGCCACATTTCACTGCTCTCTGCAGCTCCTCTGACCCCATTTCTCCCCCGGAGCTTTGGTTTCCAGCTGCCTGCCACACAGTGCTCCAGGGACTGCTCATCCCTCACCCCAAAGCTTCCAAGAGCGAGCTCATTACCTGTTCCCCAGCAGCACGTTCAGACTTTCCCCCATCAACCTGCTCTTCCTTTGAAGTGACAATGTTGCTATCCTCTCAGTCTCCAAGGTTAGATCCCAGTCATTTTCAGACTCGCCATCCCTATTTGCCTCCTGGAGTCAGTCACCTTCAAGTCCACCTCCCTCCTTCCCACTTTCACGCTGTCTGTCCTGTCACTGCTGCTATGGCCTCTGCCTGGTCTCCTTGCCTCAGATCCCATGCCACCTTAATCCATGATTCCCTCTACTCCTGGCATGGTTATTCTGAAACCTAGGCTGTTTTTTGTCTATCCCATCCTTAAGAATCTGCAATGGCTCCCTATTGCTTATGAATTAGAGTCCAAATCCCTTTCAATCTCATGTGTCACTATGACACTCCCCCACCCTAACTGCCTTCCACCATCCCCCAAAGTCTCCGTGTTCTTTAGTAGCTTGCCATCTGTCTCCATACTGTCTTCTCAGCCTGGAATTTCCTCTCTCTCAGCCTGTCATTGTGTCTTGTCTGGCAATTTATGCTAATAGGATATCTTGCCTGTGAAAGAAACATGATAAATATGTATAGATTGATAGACTCAAATTTAAACATCTAAAAGTTATTAATGTATTTAATAAATATGCATTGCATGCCTACGGTGGGTCTGGCACTGTGCTAGACCCTGAGGATACACAAGTCAATAAGAATAAATAAAGGCTCCCACTCTTGGTATCCATACAATCCAGAGGAATGGCAGAAATGGAAAGAAAGGAATTACAGGGCAACATTCATTTGATAAATCATCATTTAGTAAATGTCCATTCTATGTCAGGAACTGTGAGAGATACTGAAAATAGGAAAATGAGTAAGGCATAGTCTTGACCATTGAGGAGTTTCAATTCTAGTAGAAGAGACTGACAAGGAAAAGTGAAATGCAGCCGGGCACGGTGGTTCACGTCTATCATCCCAGCACTTTGGGTGGCTGAAGCAGTTGGATGGCTTGAGCCCAGGAATTCAAGACCAGCCTAGGAAACATAGCAAGACCTTGTTTCTGTTGTTTTTTAATTAAAATTAGCTGAGTGTGGTGGTGCACACCTGTAGGTCCAGCTGCTAGGAAAGCTGAAGCTGGAGGATGGTTGGAGTCCTGGAGGTTGAGGCTTCAGTGAACTACGATCATACCACTGTACTCCAGCCTGGGCAACAGAGCAAGACCCCGTCTCAAAAAAAGGAAAGAAAAAGAACAAGGAAAATAGAAGTCCATATGTGCTCTGGGATGTGTAGCAGGGAGACTTGATACAGCCTTGGGGATTGAGGAGGGAACATCTAAGCTCAGTTATGGGAGGTGAGCAGGACATGGCCAGACATGGGAATAGGATGGGAATGGGATAGAAATAGGGAAGCAGTAGAGAGCACAGCAGATGAGCAAAGGCCAAGGAGAGAGAGCAGCTCTGAGAAAGGTAATGAACAGGCACAGCACTGGAGCTGGGGAGCTAGGGTGTGAGCACAGAGAGATTACTAGTGAGAGGGGAAGCTTAAGAACTGAAAAGAGCCCAGATCAAGAAGGCCTCAGTTAAAGAGTTTGGGTTTTATCCTGAGCATTGAGGAGTTTCAGCAGAACAGAGGTGGTCAGGTTTGCCCTTTAGAACTTCTACTTCACTGCTGTCCTTCATTCCTCATTCATTCACTCATTCAACATATATCAAACACCTACTGCATGCCAAGCATGTGCTAGGCATTGTGGGGAGGGTGAGATTGGAACTTGGGATTCAGTTTGGAAGCTGCAGCAGAATTCAAGAGAGAGAAGACAGAGGCCTGCAGTAAAGTGATGGAAGTAAGGATGGAGCATTTGGGGCACATGTGAGAGTGTTTTCAACAGAAGAAACTATAGGGCTTGATGATAGGTTAGAGGGGGCTGTGTAGGGATAAAAGCGGATAATAATAATTACAACATTTATTGGGACTTTCTTATGTGCTAGGCATGATTCCAACATCATGATATGCATTAACGTTTTAAATTCTCACAACAACCTTATGAGTTCAGCTCTATTATTATCCCCATTTTTTTACATAAGGAAACAGAGGCACAGAGCGGTTGAGTGACTTGCCCAAAGTCACACAGCTAGTAAGGAGCAAAGCCAGGACTTAAACATGAACAGGAGGAAAAGAGACACATTCCTAATGTGGAAACAGCTTGGGTAGATGGGGTGGGTAGAGGTGGACATGTCAGGTGGAAAGGAGCAGAAAGCATATATTTAATCCATTTTGACAATTTTAGATAAATCAAAAGTCAAATGAGGTATTGCAGAGCCTTCAGGGCTTGGAACAAAGCCATGGAGGCCACTTCCTCAAATCAAAATTTTCAATTTTTGGATTTAACCTGTGAAAATAGGGGCAGATTTTGGAAGCAGGTTGCTTAGAGGTCCCAATAGTTCTCTGGATCCAGGAAAACCTGGAGCAGAAGGACGCCTATTCTTTGTTGAGTTGGAAAATGCTGAGAAATGTTGTTTGGAATTCTCTTTGAGTTCTATCATTCATTGCCTTCCTCTTCTGATCAATTCCAGGAAAACTCTCCTTACTGTTGTATTCCATCAGCATTCTAGCTTGTCCTTGGGCCATGCTGACAAGTCAATTGCATGTATGTTCTTAGAGGGTGTTGTGCATATATATGTCTCCAGGATATAGATATATCCAGGACTGGCTACATAATTTGCAGGTTCCAGTGCAAAATTAAAGTGAGGGGTCCTTTTCTCAAAAGTTTGAAGAAAAAATTTAAGACAGTAACAGCAGAGCCTTAAACTTAAGACTGAGCTCTTGTGAGCACAGGACACTGAGTGGCAACACACCCATGAAGCTGCCCCTGCACATATCACTCACCCATTTGCATCATAGCTGTCTTTAGGGTAAGGTCTATGTCTGCGGTCCCAAAATTAGAAGTACAAAAGGACCCATCAAATTTTGGGCAAACAGTATGGGAGAAGGGAAGTGAGCTTAAATTACTAAGTACATACATGTCTAGTCTGCAGTAGGTGTGATCTGTAGACAAGTAAATGAAGGCTAAGTGATGTGCCTAAGGTTAATTGCTGCTAATAATGGATGGAGCCTGGATGGGCATGCATATTTTTCTGCTCCAAAGCCCATACACTTTGCAACATACCCTTCAGTAGAGGGATGACTCATATGGAGGGGACCTAAGCTAGACCCACCCCACAACATTTCTACCCACTCGATCAAACCAGTAAGACCACTGAAATGCTCAGAAGGTCAAGCAGCTTGGGGCATAATTTTGTTCTTGCTGAACCCCACTTGATCTTACCTGGGTGGCTTCCAGTGTTTACAAGAATCAGAAAAACTGAAGTTAGACATGACCTAGGGATCTAAGATGGGCAGAGGCTCAGGGAGGGAACATGTCAACAAGTCCTGACTGATATCTCCTATGTGCCTGGCCCTGTGCAGTAGGCTGCACATGGAGAGAGGTACAGTCAAAGATAGATAGAGACTCAGGAACAGGGTAAGAATCTTCCCACATTTTATTTGTTAACTGTGCAAGCTGCAAGTTTAATCTTTATATTAAGTTTCTGAAATGTGCACAGCATAAAAATAGCCCCATCATAATGGCTTCATGTGGATTTTTGCTTAGTAAAGCAGTGGTTCCTAATGTTTTTATTCTTTCTAATGCTAAAAATACTTTGAAATCTCCCATGTCAAAGTAGTTTTTCTTTAAGTATAGGTTCATCAAGAAACCATGTAATGACAAAAAGCTATACTTTAAAATGTGTTTTATTCCTTGCAACATTTGTAGGATTTGACAGATAACTGCACATAGTATGTGTGAGGTATATTATCAGTAGAGCCCAGAGACTGTGCTAGGTGCACCTGAAGATGCACTCACCCAAACATGTCCCATCCCACATGCAGGCACGCACATAAATGTACATGCACAGACGTGGAAGCCACTGAGCCAGTGCAAGGAAGTCCAGAGCATGGAATCTTGGCTTGAGCTGCAGCTCGCAGATGCCATCAGATTATGAGCCTGTTCCAAGGGGCGTGTGTTTGGAGATTCCCAAGCTTCTGTTTGCAAACCAGCCTGGCCTGGTCCCTCCTCAGGCCTCCTGTGGACATGGTAGAGAAATGAACGGTCTGATTTACAAGGAGGAAGCTAGGAGCAGCTACCTGAAGAGCAACCCAGAAAAATAGATCTTAGAATGAGGGAGATGCCAGAGAGGATCTCCTGGAAGGAACCTGTGATTACACCTTTTTGATTATAACCACTGGGTGGACACAGCAGCTTTGTCTAGTGAAGGTATTCTTCCTGCAGCATATTTTCCTGTGATGAGTGCAGCAATTACAGTTGATTGGGGCATAAATAGCTATCAAGGTGCTCCGTTGTCCTGGGAGTTGGCATTAATAAGGATGAGTCGAGGAAGGGTGGCCCTGACCCCCAGAGCCCCAGCAGGGCACCTCCCTGCTGGCCCCTCTTCCCAGGGTGCAGCCATAAACCCAGGAGCTTGGCTATTTATAGTCAGACTCTGATATCTCCGATGATTACCTTTCAGATCTCAAGTGTGAGGTCTACTTTATGGAAATAGCATGGTACAAACTAATTGCAGGCTTCAAAGTGCATCTATTTTTTTCCCACTTCCTCTTCTCTTGCCACCTTCTTCCCCACCGTCACCCTCACTCCATCCTAGCACCACCACTGTCTCATTTTTTTTTAAACAAAGATCAGAAGCAGCACAATGCGATTGGGAAGCTGACAGCCCTGCAGAAGGGCTTCCATCTCTATTAACCCCTGAAAAAGGCGACTCTCTTGAGGGTTCAAAAACCTACCAGACCAGATTTAAGCCCTGAAACTTCGCTGGCAATTTCTTAGGTTTTTGCTCAAAAGCTGACATGATTCCAACAGAACACGGTACCTTAGCATCTCTACCTTCCACAGCACCTTGGAGGTCAACCAGTGCCACTTCTAAGTCAGATTTCTCCTGTTAGAACCTCCATATATCCGTCCTTACTGGAACATTTCTGGAAAACTGAGCTTGCCCCTTTCCAGTGCCACCTGCTTTACATTTAAAATAATTCTACCCAGCAATCCCATTACTGGGTATATATCCAAAGGATTATAAATCATTCTATTATAAAGACCCATGCACACACATGTTCATTGCAGCACTGTTTACAATAGCAAAGACTTGGAACCAACCCAAATGCCCATCAATGATATACTGGATAAAGAAAATGTGGCACATATACACCAGGAGTACTATGCAGCCATAAAAAAACGATGAGTTTGTGTCCTTTGTAGGGACATGGATGAATCTGGAAACCATCGTTCTCCGCAAAACTGACACAAGAACAGAAAACCAAACACCGCATGTTCTCACTCATAACTAGGTGTTGAACAATGAGAACACATGGACACAGGGAGGGGAACATCACACATCGGAGCCTGTCAGGGGCTGGGGGGACTGGGAGGAGATAGAATTAGGAGAAACACCTAATGCAGATGACAGGGTGATAGATGCAGCAAACCACCATGGCATGTGTATACCTATGTAACAATCCTGCACAATCGGCCCATGTACCCCAGAACTTGAAGTATAATTAAAAAAGAAATTCTAATGATTAGAAAGTTCTTTTTAAACTCTAATTTGTCTCTTTAGATATGCTCTTAGACAAAAGTGAGAACAAATGACATCCCTTTTCCAGATGTTATCCTATAACCTACCCAGAGATGGCTAAGCTAGTGTTAAGCCCTGCCTCTCAGCCTTTGCTAGCCTTCTTTGTCCTCAGCTGGGGCCACTTGATCACCTCTGGACTCAGCTCTGCTCCCAGGTGCTAGGATTAATCTTGGCCTGGGGCAGGAGGAATTTAAAGAGCTCAAACGCAACTGTGTGTGATTAAAAATCAATTTGTTCTCAAAGCTAATCTGGATAATACGGTTCTTTTGTTGTGTGCTTTTTCTGATTAAACTGGCTTCAACTGATTTGGGTGATCATAATGGCTATCATTTTTGGAGTGTTTGCTATGTGCCAGACACTGTGCTAAACATGTGATCCTTTATTTAATTCTCCCAGCAGTTCTCTAAATTACACATTACTATCCTCAGTTTACAGATGAGAAAACTGAAGCCTAGAGAAGTACAGTGGCTTTCCCAAGGTCATGGAGGTAATAAGTAACACAGTTAAGAATGCAACCCACACTAACATTATTCTCTGGCCTTAAGACTGGCCACCACGATGCAATGCCATCTAACCCGGCCCTTCCTTGTGCCCTCAGTGTGGGTGCCTGGATCCTGTCCTTGATGATACCCTTGTGTCCCTGGGTTTGCCCTTGTAAGTCCCCAGTGCAGAGGCTGGAGTCCTACCTGAATCCCAGCCCATGGGTAAAGCCCAGCCATCTGCCTGGAGACTTCCCGGCCCAGCCTGGCTGCTTGCCTTGTTCCATCTGTCTTGCACGTTTAGATTTTTCTCATCTTTCCTTTTCCCTATCCTAGTTGTGATATTTGGTATCTGCATATTTTCCCCTCTTCTTGATCACAATGATGAGGCTATTGGAGAGGAGACCCTTTCCCTACTTTTTTTTAAAAAAATATATATATATATTTTTTTTATTGCATTTTAGGTTTGGGGGTACATGTGAAGAACATGCAAGATTGTTGCATAGGTACACACATGGCAATGTGGTTTGCTGTCTTCCTCCCTATCACCTATATCTGACATTTCTCCCCATGTTATCCCTCCCCAACTCCCCACCCCCTGCTGACCCTCTCCTAGTTCCCCCCATAGACCTCAGTGTGTGATGCTCCCCTCCCTGTGTCCATGTGTTCTCACTGTTCAACACCTGCCTATTAGTGAGAACATGCGGTGTTTGATTTTCTGTTCTTGTGTCAGTTTGCTGAGTATGATGGTTTCCAGGTTCATCCATGTCCCTACAAAGGACACGCACTCATTGTTTTTTATGGCTGCATAGTATTCCATGGTGTATATGTGCCACATTTTCCCTGTCCAGTCTATCATTGATGGGCATTTGGGTTGGTTCCAAGTCTTTGCTATTGTAAACAGTGCTGCAGTGAACATTCCTGTGCATGTGTCCTTATGATAGAATGATTTATAATCCTTTGGATATATACCCAGTAATGGGATTGCTGGGTCAAATGGATTTTCTATTTCAAGGTCCCCGAGGAATCGCCACACTGTCTTCCACAATGGTTGAACTGATTTACACTCACACCAACAGTGTAAAAGTATTCCTGTTTCTCCACATCCTCTCCAGCATCTGTTGTCTCCAGATTTTTTAATGGTCGCCATTCTAACTAGTGTGAGGTGGTATCTCAATGTAGTTTTGATTTGCATTTCTCTAATGACCAGTGATGATCATTTTTTCATATGTTTGTTGGCCTCATATATGTCTTGAAAAGTGTCTGTTCATATCCTTTGCCCACTTTTGAATGGGCTTGTTTTTTTCTTGTAAATCTGTTTTCTTTGTAGATTCTGGATATTAGCCCTTTGTCAGATGGGTAGATTGCAAAAAATTTTTCCCATTCTATTGGTTGCTGGTTCACTCTAATGGTTGTTTCTTTTTGCTCTGCAGAAGCTCTGGAGTTTAATTAGGTTCTATTTGTCTAATTTGTCTTTTGTTGCCAATGCTTTTGGTGTTTTAGTCATGAAGTCCTTGCCTATGCCTATGTCCTGGAGGGTTTTGCCTAGGGTTTCTTCTAGGGTTTTTATGGTGTTACGTCTTATGTTTTAATCTTTAATCCATCTGGAGTTAATTTTAGTGTAAGGTGTGAGGGAGGGGTCTAGTTTTTGCTTTCTGCACATGGTCAGCCAGTTTTCCCAACACCATTTATTAATTCTTGGTGGTCCCAAAAAGTAACCCAAGGTTATTTGTTTAGCCTGTGGGAGAGATCCTGGAAATCACTGAGAAAGCCTCATTTTGTCTCATAGCTAAGGAGTGAGCTCCGATTGTACCTAATCTGACTACGTCCTTGGCAGCTATGAGAGAGAAATATTCCTTGGACCACCACTCCAAAGAAGAAGATAGAAATATACTCTAAAGAGAAAACATCCCCTGAGAGTTTCATAAGGGAAATTACATTTTCAAATGGCTTCAGCATCCATGAATCGAATCTGCTAGATCTGGATAGTAGTCTACAGAGTGTGGAGTTTGCCAAGATCTGTGGTTCTTTCCATCCGAAGCCTTTGTTCAGGAAGCCCTGGTCTTCCTCCTCCAGCCACATCCCAGGTCTGGAGCATTTTCTTACAAGGACACAACAATATTCAGCTTTGTTAAGTAAGGAAGAAGAGCCACAAAGCAACTCACTCAGTAATTCTCTTGCTGGCCCCAATCTAAACTGTTTTTTATTCCGTATCTTGATTCTACGATGTAGACAAAAATGAAGATTTCTTTCTAAGACCAATTATTTTAAGGGGCAAATAAAAAGTGACAATGCAAATACAGTCCCTAAAAACAAAAGAAAGAACACTCAAACCCAAAATGAACAGAAACCAAAAGCCAGCCTCTGGACTCATAAAGCGTGATTGCTTTATGGTGAACGGACAGTCCACAATGAATGGCAAGTTGTCTATTGATGATGTCCTCTTCAGCCTCTTGATCATCTCATGTTCTTTTAAGATAAGACGTAGACCATGGAATCTTGCTGGAGATGATAACATGGTTTCCTGAGTGAAGGTTATAAAGGGACAAAACCATAGACCTTGGCAAATTCCAGAGCCAACCTCTTAACCTTGAGGCCACACTCTCCAGTACGGACTATGGGAATAGGGAGCAGAGGGAAACGGAGTGGTCAGAAATCTTCCCTGATACTTAATGAGCTTCTCTGCAAAAGTTAAAAGGGAGTACCTTTAAACAACAACCTGCGTGAGCAGTCTTAGAGTTTGCAGACTGCAGTCAGGTGCACTGCAGGGACAGCCTGTTGAATACCTCTGAAATTGCCCTTTTGTAGAGTAGCTATAAAAGAGGACTGCTATGGTCTGAATGGTTTGTTCCCCCATAATTCACATGTTGAAACCTAGTTTTAAAGGGAGGGCCTTTGGGAGGTGACCAGATCATGAGGATGGAGGCCTCCATGAATGAGATTAATGCCCTTATAAAAGAGACCTGAGGGAGTTTGTTTGCCTTTTCTGCCTTTTAATGACCCAGCTATAAAGCACCCTCTATGAGGAAAAGAACCCTCATCAAATATTACTGGTGCCTTGATCTTGGGCTTCTCTGCCTCCAGAACTGTGAGAAATAAATTTCTACTCTTTATAAGTTACCCAGTCTAAGGTATTTTGTTATAGCAACCAGAACAGACTAATACAGGGACTGAAGTGTGCATCTTAAATTGGCCAACTCACTATTATGAAATGTGCTATTCACATCCTTATTTTTTAGTTAGTAAGTTTTGGTTGTCAGCTTTTCTTAGTTCCCTGAAGTGTGTAGGTTTAGAAATAAATTATTTCATTATTTTTTTCTGCACAGGAGAAAAAAAAATGGGAACAAGCCCAGGCCAGAATCAAAAAGGCAATTACTGAGTGTACAGAACAATTGACAAAGGCCATGTGGCCCCTGCCTCTGGCCTTGGCTGAGCCTATTAGAGGTGGGAGAGCCCTGAGTAGACAGGGTGTTGGAGAAGTAGTCCTCTGATATTCCTTGAGAGATACTGATCTACAAGGAAGACCCTGGGGACCTGCAGGCCCTGCTTTACCATGGCCTCTCTGTAAACACATCACCCCTGGAATCAGATGGTTCTGTGCCTACAGAAGGTTCCTAATTCTCTTGGTTTTTTTGAATTGTCTTTTTTTTTCCAATGACTCATTTTACTTTCCAGTATAATTGTTGAGTACATCAATCTCAACTTTAGACAAGAAAAAGTGTATTTATTTAAACTTGATTAAAGATATCAAATGAGGAAGAACTAAAACCCAAGCCATCATGTCATGTCACACTGTATTTGGAGATATAGACAGATACATCGAGTTTACAATTAGGAATTAGGCTCAAATTTCAAAAGGCTGCCTATCAAAGGTGTTGATATGCATGAACAAAGAAAAAATAATTATTTAAAAAAATAATAAGAGACTGTCTGGCTCAGTAACTCTATCAACAACTGCAAGTGTGCTACTTTCCTCTAATAAGAAAGTCCATGCTAGACCCCAGGAAGCACAGAACCAGACGGGGCCAATCAATTGTGTTACTCTGTTCTGTCCTGTGACTGGTTCCAAGGATGGGCTTGTGACCCAAACTTGGACAAATCAGTGATCTTCCATAGGATATTTCACATTTAAGTTGGGAGAAAGACTCTTTCTAAGATGAAATTCAGAGCTGCCTGCGGCTATGTTTCCTTCAAATAGAAAAATTCTGTAATAAAGGCTACAGATGGAATTAGACTGAGTTGAAAGATTGAGGGGGAGAGAGAGACAATGAGAACCCAGAGTGGCAAAGAAAAATGGCAGCACTCCAACGGCACTGTGGACCTTGAATGTTGTTGTCCCTGAGGTCAGACTCACTCTTACCAAAACCGAGCGTTTATTGAGCTAATGAATTGCCTTTTATCCTAGGATCATCCTCTTCTAAATGACTCCTAAATCTTGGCATCCCCAAGGTTCAGTCCCAAAGTATTTTCTTGTCTTTATCTATTCACTCTCTTGGTGATCTCATCTAGTCTCATGGCTTTAAATGTAATTTATGCTGATGGCTTGTAAATTTATAAATGTAGCCCTTACCTCTATACCGATAGATCTGGCTGCCTGATCAACAATGCCTCTCCACTGTCTGGTAGTCATTTTGATCTGACTTGTCTAACACAACATTCATCCCTCTCCTCTCCTTTCCACTCCCACCCCCTACCTGGTCTTTCCCATCTCAGTGAATAGTACCACCAATTGCATTTTTCAGTGGTTCAGTCCAGAAACCTGGGCATCATCCTTGACTCCTCCCTATTTTGCACCTCCAACATCCAATTTATCACCAAATCCTGCTGGTTCTACCTCTAAAATAAATCTCCCATCTGTCTATTTCTTTTCTTCTCCTTTTTTCACATCCCGGTCTATCACAACAGCTTCTTAACTGGTCTCCTTGCTTTTACTCTTGACAACCTATAACATATTCTCCAACTCCACACAGCACATAGGACACTCTTTTTAGAATCTGAATGAGATAATGCCATTTCTGTGCTTAACTTTCTACAATTACTTCTACAATAATTAATAAAATCCAGGCTTCTTATCATGGTTTACAAGACTCTATGATCTGGCCCCTGTCCATCTCTCCAACTCATCTTCTTCCTTAATTAAGTCTTCTTTCCTTGAAACTGTCAAATGTGCTCTCTGCCTTAAGGCCTTTGCATTTGCTCATCTCTGCCCAGAATGTTTGCATGACTGGTTTCTTTTCATCATTCCAATGCCTCAGAGAAGACTTCTCTGTCCCCTAAATCTAAGTTATCTCTGATTCCTTAGTAACACTCTGTATACTAGGTTAAATATCTTATCACAATCTGATATTCTTTTTATTTTTTCTCTTTTTAACTAGAATGTAAGTACCATGTAACAAGGGACTTTGTGTTTTTACTATTATTAACCTCAGCACCTAGAATAGCTTCTGGCA
The DNA here is from genome assembly GCA_963574635.1 of Cheracebus regulus. Taxonomy (NCBI): domain Eukaryota; kingdom Metazoa; phylum Chordata; class Mammalia; order Primates; family Pitheciidae; genus Cheracebus; species Cheracebus regulus. The sequence goes on along the minus strand of CAUYQU010076041.1, from coordinate 6,406 downwards.
AAGAGAAGTGCTTGGTGTTTGTTGAATGAAAAAAGTCATTTGGCTGGGTTTCTCTCATTTGCAAATAAAGGAGATCCCAATGGATACAAAATAGTTTCTTATAATTTCACATACAAATCAGTAAGTTTCGTAGTTTAGAACTTAATAGTTTATAAAGTGGTATTGAATGCCATAACAGCAGCAACAATGATACTTATTATTTATTGAGCATTTACTGTATTCTAGACACAGGATTTTGCATTAGTCAAATTTAATCCCCACAGAAATCTTGTGAGGTAGGTATCTTAATCTTCTTTTTAACAGTGTTATAAACTGAGACCCAGAGAGATTACATGATTTGTCCAAGATTACACAGCAAGTAAAATTGGTGGGCTTTCAAGTTGAACTTGGGAGTTCTGATTCCAATGTTGATATTTATTCATAACATCACATTATCTCTGTAAAGTAAATATAGTGATGAGATATGAAAGATAAGTATTTAACAAATTCGACACCCTACTTCTTATTAGGTATGAGGTTTGCCGCTATCTTGCTAGATGCAAGTTCACTGCTAAAAACAACAGCATAAAATAGGACTCAAGTGGGGAGGATCTAAGATGGCCAAATAGGAACAGCTCTGGAGTGCAGTTCCCAGTAAGAACAGCACAGAGGCTGAGTGCTCACCACATTTCCAAACAAGTTTTCTCTGCCCACAGACCAGGAGATTCTCAGGCCAAAAAGTGCCACAAATTTTCAGTTTGGCAGTTTCAGCTGGTGCCCAGTGGGTGCACAGAAACTCACACAAGTCTAAGTGGCCGTTTCAACTGGCACTTGGAACACCTGGGAGACAGAGCCACCCATTTAACTGAAAGGGAGGGGGCTGAGACAGGGAGCCAGACGATTTGGCTTGGCAGGTACCACCCCCACAAAACAATCTGAAAGGTTCTGGATTGAGAGTTTTGCAGCAAGAGCAGCTGGACCCAGGATGGTCCAGCTCAGTGGGGGAAAGGGCATCCTCCACTACCAAGGCAGTTTCACATAGCAGTTGGGCAGAGCCTGCAGCAGCTCAGCAATGCCTCTGCTGGCAGACTGTGATTAGACTACTCCATGTGGGGCAGGGCATCTCTGAAAAAAAGACAGCAGCACGTCAGGAACTTATAAATAAAGCCAACCTTCCTAGATCAGAGCACCTGGGAAAAGAGGCAGTTATGATTTCTGCTGCATCAGACTTAAAGGTACCTGCCCAGCAGCTCTGCATGGAAGAGTGGAGCTCCAGAACAGCACTTGAGCTCCTGTAAGGAACAGACTCTCTCCTTAAGCAGCTCCCTGACCCTGTATACCCAAAGAGACACCTCATAAAGGAGAACTCAGGCCGACATCTGGCAGGTGCCCTTCTGGGACAAGGATAGCAGAGGAAGAAACCGGTGGCAACCATTGCTGTTCTGCAGCTCCCACAGGTGATTCCCCAGGTGTGCAGGGTCTGGAGTGGACCTCTAGCAGTCTTGCAGCAGAGGGGCCTGTTAGAAGGAAAACTAAGAAGCAGAAAGAAATAGCTTCAACATCAACAAAAAGAACATCCACTCAGAGACACCATCTGAAAGTCATCAACTACAAAGATCACAGGTAAATAAAGCCACAAAGATGGGAAGAAACCAGCACAAAAAGGATGAAAACACTAAAAACTAGAACACCTCTTCTTCCTCCAAGGGATCTCAACTCCTCACCATCTAGGGATGAAAGATGGATGGAGAATGAATCTGATGAATTGACAGCAACAGGTTTCAGAAGGTGGGTGATAACAAACTTCTCAGAGCTAAAAGAACATGTGCTAACCCAATGCACAGAAACTAAGAACCTAGAAAAAAGGCTAGATGAGATGCTAATTAGAATAAACAACTTAGAGAAGAATATAAATGACTGATGGAGCTTAAAAAAAAAAAACAAAAACAAAAAAACACACACACACAGCATGAGGAAAATCTTGCCAAAGGCTCATGTAGGGATCAGCAAACATTTTTTGTAAAGAACCAGATTGTGGGTCGGCTCTCCAAGATGGCTGAATAGACACAACTCTGGCACACAACACCCAGCGAGAGAGAGGCAGAAATCCAGAGATCTCCTAGCTTCAAACGAGGTACCAGGGGCATTTCAACGGGTCTGGTCCTACAGTGAGCAAAGCCCAGGCAAGGCACAGCAAGGCAGGGAGGGGTGCTGCTTCACCCAGAAAGTGCATCTGACCAGTGAGACGGAGGATCCCGCTCGAGCACTCTGGTCCAGATACAGCGCTTCCCCCACAGCCTCAGCAATACACAGAACAGGGGATCTTTGCCAGTCAAGCGCCGGGAATCACAAGCATGGAGTTAAATAATAATCCAGGATGGTGTCCTGGATTGGTGCACAGACCTAAACAGACACATAAGCCCAAAAGCTGGCTGGGAGAGCCTGTGGACCAAGCTATCACCCCCTCACCTCACCCAGAGAGACAGGGAGCTGTAAGCAGGAGGATGGACAGAGCAGCGTGGTGGGCCCCTACCCCATGACTGGAGAGAGAGGAAGCTGAAAGGGGGAGATGGCAGGTGCGGCTACAAAATCCAGAGGGCTGAAGCTCTGACTCTAGCCGGTTGCACAGCCAGTGCCACAGTCTGAGCTGAACCCTGAATGATCCAGCACAGTGGAGGAAGGGCACAACCCACCATTAGAGGGGTGGGACTGGGCTACATGTTTTAACAAAAAACACAGGAAGTCTATGTAGCAATGAGACAGTGTTCTTGACCAACTAGCAGCACCTACAGGTCAGCAGAAGAGGTGGGCCTAATCTCTCAGTAAAAACAAAAAAGACACAGGAAGCTTCCCTAGTAACCTGAAGGAGTCCCTAGAAACCCAGTAGTGCCTCGAGAGGCAGACAAGTGATCTCATCAAGCAGCTCCCTGGCACCACAGCCGGGAAAAAGTGCAAAAAAAGAAGAAATCATCAAAGACTAGAACACCTCTTCTCCTTCAAGGGATCACAACTTCTCAACAACACATGAACACAACATAACCGAGAAACAGTGCAACGAATTGACAGAAACAGGCTTCAGAAGGTGGATAACAAACTTTTCTGAGCTAAAGGAACATGTTCTATCTCAGTACAAAGAAACCAAAAACCTTGAAAAAAGGTTAGTTAAAATGCTAACTAGAATAACCAGCTTAGAGAAGAACAACAACTTGATGGAGTTGAAAAACACAGCACAAGAACTACATGAAGCAAACACAAGTTTTAATAGCCAAATTGATCAAGCAGAAGAAAGGATATCAGAGATTGAAGATCAACTCAATGAAATAAAAAGAGAAGGCAAGACAAGAGAAAAAAGAGTGAAAAGAAGTGAACAAAGCCTCCAAGAAATATGGGACTATGTGAAAAGACCTAGTCTACACTTGATTGGTGTACTGAATATGATGGGGAGAATGAATCCAAGCTGGAAAACACACTCTAGGATATTATCCAGGAGAACTTCCCAAGCCTAGCAATGCAGGCCAACATTCAAATTCAAGAAATACAGAGAACTCCACAAAGATATTCCTCAAGAAGAGCAACCCCAAGGCACATAATTGTCAGATTTGCAGGGTTAAAATGAAGGAAAAAAATGCTAAGGGCAGCCAGAGAGAAAGGTCACGTTACCCACAGAGGGAAGCAGATCAGACTCACAGCGGATATCTTGGCAGAAACCCTACAAGCCAGAAGAGAGTGGGGGCCAATATTCAACACCCTTGAAGAAAAGAACTTTCAACCCAGAATTTCATATCCAGCCAAACTAAACTTCATAAGTGAAGGAGAAATAAATAAAATCCTTTATGGTCAAGCAATTACTGAGATTTCATCACCACCAGACCTGCCCTACAAGAGCTCCTGAAAGAAAACACTAAGGACAGAAAGGAACAAGTAGCAGACACTGCAAAAGCAAACCAGTTGGCAAAGACCAAAAATGCAATGAAGAAAATGAGTCAACTAATGGCAAAGAAAACCAGCCAGTAACAAAATGGCAGATCAAATTCACACATAACAATATTAACATTGAATGTAAATGGCTTAAATGCCCCAAACAAAAGACACAAATTGGCAAACTGGAAAAAAAGTCAGAATCCATCGGTGTGCTGTATTCAGGAAACCTATGTCACATACAAAGACACACATAGACTCAAAATAAAGGGATGGAAGAAGATTTACCAAGCAAATGGAGAACAAAAAGAAGCAGGGGTTGCAGTCCTAATCTCTGATAAAATGGACTTCAAACCAATAAAGATCAAAAGAGACAGAAGGACACAACATAATGGTAAAAGGATCAATCCAACAAGAAAAGCTAACTATCCTAAATATATGTGCACCCAACACAGGAGCACCCAGATATATAAAGCAAGTTCTTAACGATCTAAAATGAGATTTAGATTTCAACACTCCACTGTCAATATTAGATCAACGAGATAGAAAATTAACAAGGACATCCAGGACTTGAATGTAGAGCTGGACCAAGCAGACCTAACAGACATGAACAGAACACTCCACCCCAAATCCACAGAATATACATTTTTCTCAGCACCACATTGCACTTACTCTAAAATTGACCACATCATTGGAGGCAAATCACTCCTCAGCAAATGCAAAAGAATGGAAATCATAGCAGTCTATCAGACCACAGTGCAATCAGACTAGAACTCAGGATTAAGAACCACACTCAAACCCGCACAAACACTTGGAAACTGAACAACTTGCTTCTGAGTGTCAACAGGATAAACAATGAAATGAAGGCAGAAATAAAGATGTTCTTCGAAGCCAATCAGAATGAAGATGCAACTTGCCAGAATCTCTGGGACACCTTTAAAGTAGTGTCGAGAGGAAAATTTATAGCAATAAGTGCCCACATGAGAAACAAGGAAAGATTTAAAATTGACACCCTATCATCAAAATTGAAAGAGCTAGAGGAAGAAGATCAAAATAACTCAAAAGCTAGCAGAAAACAAGAAAGTAAGATCAGAGCAGAACTGAAGGAGATAGAGACACAAAAAACCTTCAAAAAATCAATAAATCCAGGAGCTGGTTTTTTTGAAAAGATTAACAGAATAGACCATTAGCCAGACTAATAAAAAAGAAAAGAGAGAAGAATCAAATAGATGCAATAAAAAAAGATAAAGGGGACATCACCACTAATCCCACAGAAATAAAAACTACCATCAGAGATTACTACAAACAGCTCTATGCACATAAATCAATAAACCTGGAAGAAATGGATAAATTCCTGGACACTTGTACTCTACCAAGACGAAAACAGGAGGAAGTTGAAACCCTGAATAGACCAATAACAAGGGCTGAAGTAGAGGCAGCAATCAATAGCCTGCCAACCAAAAAAATTCCAGGTCCAGACAGGTTCACAGCTGAATTCTCCCAGACATACAAAGAGGAGCTGGTTCCATTCCTTCTAAAACAGTATCAAACAATACAAAAGGAGGGAATCCTCCCTAACTCATTTTATGAGACCAACATCATCCTCATACTAAAACCAGGCAGAGACTCAACAAAAAATGAAAATATCAGGCCAATATACATGAGGAACATCAATGCAAAAATCTCGATAAAATTCTGGCAAGCCGATTGCCACAGCACATCAAAAAGCTCATCCATCATGATCAAGTAGGCTTCATCCCAGGGATGCAAGTCTGGTTCAAAATACGCAAATCCGTAAACGTAACCCATCACATAAACAGAACCAAAGACAAAAACCACATGATTATCTCAATATATCCAGAGAAGGCCTTTGATAAAATTCAACACCCCTTCATACTAAAAACTCTCAATAAACTTGGTATTGATGGAATGTATCATAAAATGATAAAAGCAATTTATGACAAACCTACAGCCAATATCATACTGAACAGGCAAAAGCTGGCAGAATTCCCTTTGAAATAAGGCACTAGACAAGGATGCCCTCTGTCACCACTCCTATTCAATACAGTATTAGAAGTTCTAGTCAGAGCAGTCAGGCAAGAAAAAGAAATAAAGAGTATTCAGATAGGAAAGGAGGAAGTCAAACTGTATCTATTTGCAGACAACATGATTGTATACCTAGAAGACCCCATTGTCTCAGCCTAAAATCTTCTCAAACTGATAAGCAACTTCGGCAAAGTCTCAGGATACAAAATCAATGTGCAGAAATCACAGGCATTCCTATATACCAATAACAGACTAACAGCCAAATCATGAGTAAATTCCCATTCACAATTGCTACAAAGAGAAGAAAATACCTAGGAATACAACTAACAAAGGATGTAAAGGACCTCTTCAAAGAAAACTACAAACCACTGCTCAGCGAAATAAGAGAGGACACAAACAGATGAAAAAACATTCCATGCTCATGGTTAGGAAGAATTAATATCGTGAAAATGGCCATACTGCC
>CAUYQU010076039.1:0-24004 GCA_963574635.1 Cheracebus regulus | reverse complement strand
TGATCAGTGTTTCTACTTTTTCTCAGTTGTACAGCTAATCTACATACTCAAGCTTGCGAAACATAGTTTTTCTCTCCTTTGGCAATATGATGTGTGTGCATCTGTGTGTATGTGTGTGTGTGTCTGTGTGTGTGTGTGTGTGTATTTTGTTGTACTTTAGTTTCTGGGGTACATGGGCAGATCATGCAGGATTGTTGCATAGGTACACACATGGCAATGTGGTTTGCTGCCTCCAACCCTATCATCTACATCTGGCACTTCTCCCCATGTTTTCCCTCCCGATCTCCCCACCAACCCCGGCTGTCCCTCCCTTGGCCCCCCAAACAGACCCCGGTGTGCGATGCTCCCCTCCCAGTGTCCATGTGTTCTCACTGTTCAACACCTGCCTATGAGTGAGAACATGCAGTGTTTGATTTTCTGTTCTTGTGTCAATTTGTTGAGAATGATGGTTTCCAGATTCATCCATGTCCCTACAAAGGACACAAACTCATTGTTTCTTATGGCTGCGTAGTATTCCATGGTGTATATGTGCCACATTTTCCTCATCCAGTCTATTGTCGATGGGCATTTGGGTTGGTTCCAAGTCTTTGCTATTGTAAACAGTGCCACTATGAACATAAGTGTGCATGTGTCCTTATAATACAATGATTTATAACCTTTTGGGTATATATTCAGTAATGGGATTGCTGGGTCAAATTGAATTTCTATTTCTAGGTCCTTGAGGAATCGCCACACTGTCTTCCAAAAATGGTTGAACTAGTTTATACTCCCACCAACAGTGTAAAAGTGCTCCTATTTCTCCACATCCTCTCCAACATCTGTTGTCTCCAGATTTTTTAATGATTGCCATTCTAACTGGCATGAGGTGGTATCTCAATGTGGTTTTGATTTGCATTTTTCTAATAATCAGTGATGATGAGCATTTTTTCATATGTTTGTTGGCCCCATCTATGTCTTCTTTTGAAAAGTGTCGATTCATTTCTTCCTCCCAATTTTGGATGGGTTTGTTTGTTTTTTTCCTTGTAAATCAGTTTTAGTTCTTTGTAGATTCTTGATATTAGCCCTTTGTCGGATGTGTATATTGCAAAATTTTTTCCCATTTGATTGGTTGCCGGTTCACTCTAATGATTGTTTCTTTTGCTGTACAGAAGCTCTGGAGTTTAATTAGGTCCTATTAGTCTATTTTGGCTTTTGCTGCCAATGCTTTTGGTGTTTTAGTCATGAAGTCCTTGCCTATGCCTATGTCCTGAATAGTTTTGCCTAGGTTTTGTTCTAGGGTTTTTATGGTGTTAGGGTTTATGTTTAAGTCCTTAATCCATCTGAAGGTAATTTTGGTGTAAGATGTCAGGAAGGGGTCCAGTTTCTGCTTTCTGCAAACTGCTAGCCAGTTTTCCCAGCACCATTTATTAAACAGGGAATCCTTTCCCCATTGCTTATTTTTGTCAGGTTTGTCAAAGATCAGATTGTTGTAGATGTGTGGAGTTGCCTCCAATTCCTCTGTTCTGTTCCATTGGTCTATAAATCTGTTTTGGTGTCAGTACCATGCTGTTTTGATTACTATGGCTTTGTAGTATAGTTTGAAAGCAGGTAGTGTGATGCCTCTGGCTTTGTTCTTTTTGCTTAGAATTGTTTTGGCTCTGTGGGCTCTCTTTTGGTTCCATGTGAAGCTAAGGTGGTTTTTTCTAGGTCTGTGAAGAAGGTCATTGGTAGTTTGATGTGGATAACATTTAATCTATAGATTACTTTGTGCAGTATGCCAGTTTTCATGATATTGATTCTTTCTAAGCATGAGTATGGAATGTTTCGCCATTTGTGTCCTCTTTGATTTCCTTAAGCAGTGGTTTGTAGTTCTCCTTGAAGAGGTCCTTTACCTCCTTTGCTAGTTGTATTCCTAGGTATTTTATTCTCTTTGTAGCAATTGTGAATGGGAGTTCGCTCATGATTTGGCTCTCTATTAGTCTGTTATTGGTGCATAGAAATGCTTGTGATTCCTGCACATTGATTTTGTATCCTGTGACATTGCTAAAGTTGCTTATCAGTTTAAGGAGATTTTGGGCTGAGATGATAGGGTCTTCTAAATATACAATTATGTCATCTGCAACTAGAGACAATTTGACTTCTTCTTTTCCTAATTGAGTACGCTTTATTGTTTTTTTTTTTTCTTGTCTAATTACTCTGGTTAGAACTTCCAATACTGTATTGAATAGGAGTGGTGACAGAGGGCATCCTCTTTTAGTGACAGATTTCAAAGTGAATGCTTCCAGTTTTTGCCCAATCAGTATGATATTGACTGCATATTTGTCATAAATAGCTTGCATCATTATGAGATGTGTTCCTTCAATACCTAGTTTATTGAGAGTTTTTAGCATAAAGAGCTGTTGAATTTTGTTGAAGGCTTTCTCTGCATCAATTGAGATAATCATGTGGTTTTGTCTTTGGTTCTGTTTATGTGGTGGATTACGTTTATAAATTTGCATATGTTGAACCAGGCTTGCATCCCCAGAATGAAGCCTACTTGATCGTGATTAGTAAGCTTTTCGATGTGCTGTTGCTATCTGTTTGCCAGTATTTTATTGAAGATTTTGGTATCTATGTTCATGATGGATATTGGCCTGAAGTTTTCTTTTTTGGTTGAGTCCTGGCCAGGTTTTGGTATCAGGATGATGTTGGTCTCATAAAATGATTTGGGAAGGATTCCCACTTTTTGGATTGTTTGGAATAGTTTCAGAAAGGATGGTACCAGCTCCTCTTTGTACATCTGGTAGAAATCAGCTGTGAACCCGTCTGGTCCTGTACTTTTTTGGTTGGTAGGCTATTAATTGCTGCCTCAACTTCAGCCCTTGTTATTGGTCTGTTCAAGGTTTCAACTTCTTCCTGGTTTAAGCTTAGGAGGGTGCAAGTGTCCAGGAATTTATCCATTTCTTTCAGTTTTACTGGTTTAAGTGCATAGGGTTGTTTGTAGTAGCCTCTGATTGTAATTTGTATTGCTAGGGAGTCAGTGGTTATATCCCCTTTATCATTTTTTATTGCATCTATTTGATTCTTATCCTTTTTATTATTATTATTAATCTGGCTAGCGGTCTATTTTGTTGATCTCTTCAAAAAACCACCGCTTGAATTTACTGATTTTTTGAAGTGTTTTTTGTGTCTCTATATACTTCAGTTCTGCTCTGATCTTAGTCATTTCTTATCTTCTGCTAGCTTTTGAGTTTTTTTGATCTCGCTCCTCTAACTCTTTCAATTTTGACAATAGGGTGTCAATTTTAGATCTTTCCTTGCTTCTCTGGTGGGCATATATTGCTATAAATTTACCTCTAGACACTGCTTTAAATGTGTCCCAGAGATTCTGGTATGTTGTGTCTTCATTCTCGTGATTTCGAAGAACATCTTTATTTCTGCATTCATTTCATTGTTTATCCAGTTGACATTCAGAAGCCAGTTGTACAATTTCCATGAGGTTGTGCAGTTCTCAGTTAGTTTCTTAATTCTGAGTTCTAATTTGATTGCACTGTGGTCTGAGAGACTGTTTGCTATGATTTCTCTTCTTTTGCATTTGCTGAGTTGTGATTTACTTCCAATTATGTGGTCAATTTTAGAGTACGTGTGATGCGGTGCTTAGAAGAATGTATATTCTGTGAATTTGCGGTGGAGATTTCTGTAGATGTCTATTAGGTCCCCCTGGTCCAGATCTGTGTTCAGGTCCTGGATATCCTTGTTAATTTTCTGTATTGCTGATCTGTCTAATTTTGACACTGGAATGTTGAAGTCTCCCACTATTAATGTGTATGAGTTTAAGTCTCTTTGTAGGTTGTTAAGAACTTGCTTTATGAACCTAGGTGCTTATGTATTGGATGCATATATATTTAGGATTGTTAGCTCTTCTTGATGCATTGAAATTTTACCATTATGTGATGCCCTTCATTGTCTCTTTTGGTCTTTGTTGGTTTAAAGTCCATTTTATCAGAGACTAGGATTGCAGCTCCTGATTTTTTTTTGTTCTCCATTTTCTTGGTAAATCTTCTTCCATCCCTTTATTTTTAGCCTAGGTGTGTCCTTGCACTTGAGTTGGGTTTCGTTAATACAGCATATCAATGAGTTTTGACTTTTATCCATTTTACCAGTCTGTGTCTTTTGATTGGGGCATTTAGTCAATTTACATTTTAGGTTAATATTGTTATGTGTGAATTTGGACCTGCCATTTTGATGCTAGCTGGTTGTTTTGCCCATTAGTTGACACATTTTCTTTATTGTGTCAATGGTCTTTACCGTTTAGTACATTTTTGGAGTGGCTGGTACTGGTTGTTCCTTTCCATGTTTAGTGCTTCTTTCCGGAGCTCTTCTAAGGCAGGCCTGGCAGTGATGAAATCTCTCAGCAATTGCTTGTCCATGAAGGATTTTCTTTCTCCTTCACTTATGAAGCTTAGTTTGGCTGGATATGAAATTCCAGGTTGAAAGCTCTTTTCTTTAATGATGTTGAATATTGACCCCCACTCTCTTCTGGCTTGTAGAGTTTCTGCTGAGAGATCCACTGTGAGTCTGATGGGCTTCCCTTTTTTGGCAACCCAACCTTTCTCTCTTGCTGCCCTTAGCATTTTTCCCTTCATTTCAGCCCTGGTGAATCTGATAATTACATGCCTTGGGGTTGCTCTTCTTGAGGAATATCTTTGTGGTGGTGCCTGTATTTCCTGGACTTGAATGTTAGCCTGCCTTGCTAGTTTGGGGAAGTTCTGGATAATGTCCTGAAGAGTGTTTTCCAGCTTGGATTCATTCTCTCAGTCACATTCAGGTACACCTATCAAATGTAGATTAGGTCTTTTCATATAATCCCATATTTCTTGGAGGTTTTCTTCATTTCTTTTTACTCTTTTTTCTCTATTCTTGCCTTCTCATTTTATTTCATTGAGTTGATCTTCAATCTCTGATATCCTTTCTTCTGCTTGGTAGATTCAGCTATTGAAACTTGTGTTTGCTTCATGAAGTTCTTTTGCTGTGTTTTTCAGCTCCATTATATTCTTCTCTAAGCTGTTTATCCTAGTTAGCATCTCATCTAACCTTTTTTCTAGGTTCTTAGTTTCTTTGCATTGGGTTAGCACATGTTCTTTTAGCTCTGAGAAGTTTGTTATTACCCACCTTTTGAAGCCTGTTTCTGTCAATTCATCCAATTCATTCTCCATCCATCTTTGATCACTAGCTCTTGAGGAGTTGTCGTCCCTTGGAGGAGAGACCTTCTAGTTTTTGTTGCTTTCCTCCTTTTTGCACTGTTTTCTTCCCGTCTTAGTGATTTTATCTACCTGTGGTCTTTATAGTTGGTGACTTTTGAATGAGGTCTCCTAGTGGATATTCTTTTTGTTGATGTTGAAGCTATTTCTTTCTCCTTCTTAGTTTTTCTTCTAACAGTCAGGTTTCTCTGCTTCAGGACCACTGGAGGGCCACTGCAGACCCTGCTCTTCTGGGGATTGTCCACGGGGGCTGCAGTACAGCAAAGGTTGCTGCAGATTTCTTCCTCTGCTGTCCTTGTCCCAGCAGGGTACCCTCCACATGTCGGCCTGATCTCCCCTTTATTAGGTGTTTCTTTGGGTATATGGGGGTTGGGGAGCTGCTTGAGGAGACAGTCTGTCCCTTATAGGAGCACAAGTGCTGTGCTGGGAGCTCCGTTGTTTTGTGCAGAGCTGCTGGGCAGGTACCTTTAAGTCTACTTCAGCTGAACTCCTAAGTGCCTCCTTTCCCAGATGCTCTGTCCTAAGAATGTTGGCTTTATTTATAAGTCCCTGTTGTGCTGCTGTCTCTTTTTATAGATGCCCTGTCCCACATGGAGTAGTTTAGTCACAGTCTGCCAGCAGAGGCAGGCTCTGCCCTGCTACTTTGTGAACTGCCTCGGTTTTGGCAGACTGCCCCGGTAGTGGGGGACACCCTTCCCCCCACTGAGCTGGACAGCCCTGGTTCTAGCTGCACTTGCTGCAAAACTCTCAATCCACAGCATTTCAGATTGATTGTTTTGTGAGGGAGGTGTCCGCCAAGCCAGATCCCCTGGCTCCCTGTCTTAGCCTTCTCCCTTTCAGCTGAATGGGCTGCTGTATCTCCCAGGCGTTCCGGGCGCTAGTCAGAAAGGCAGCCCAGACTTGTGTGAGTATTTGGGCACCGACGCTGCACCAGCTGAAACCGCCGCACTGAAAACTCATGGCACTTTTTGGGCCGGGGATCTCATGGTCTGTGGGCAGTGATAACTTGTTTGGAAATGTGGTGAGCACTCACCCTCTGCACTGCTCTTTCTGGGAACTGCACTCCAGAGCTGTTCCTATTCGGCCTTCTTGAATCCACCAATCCAGTTATTTTCCTATTTGTGTGTGTTTAATAGGAGAGTCTTTCTTGACTTATACTATTATGAGCTGTCATTGAAGTTCTTTATTTAGGCAAAAGTTGACTTAATTGTGGGTACTTTGTGACTCTTTTGAAGTTTTGTATTGCCAGTTCTCTAAGCTCAGGTAGTTTTCTTAATGTGGTTAACTCCAGAGATTAACTTTCTCGTCACTCTCTACATGTACAACTCTGACATCTTTCTACTTGATTGTCACACCCCTTCATGTAAGACTCTAGGAGAAGAGTTTTTGTTGTGGTTTTTGTGACCCACATATGATTAATAGTACATACATACATTATATATGTTTTCTTAATCTGTTACTGTCACTACAACAAAATTATTTGAACTATGTAAATTATAAACAATAAAAATTTACTTCCCACACTTCTGAAAGGCAAAAAATTTAAGATCAAGGCACTAGCAGATTTGTGTCTGATAGGGGCATGTTCCTCATAGATATTACTGTCACATGGCATTGTCACATGGCTAAAGAATAAAAGGGTTTCTCTCCAGCCTTTTCTTTGAAGGCACTAATATCATTTCTGAGAGACCCATCAGCATGACCTAATCACCTCTCAAAGGCTCCACCTCCACAACCATCACCTTGGAAGTTATTTCAACATACTAATTTTAGGAAGACATAAACATTCAAACCTGACATCTTTCCTGATTCTTTCCTGACATCTAAAATTTGTGTCCTTCTCACAAAAAAATGCATTCCTTCCTTCCCAATACTTCCACAAGTCTTAACTTATTACCATCAATTCAAATGTCTATAGCCCAGAGTCTCATCTAAATACCATTCCAATCATATGTGGATAAGACTGAAGGCACAATTCAGAGTCAAATTGCTTTCCATCTGTGAACAAGTGAAATGAAACATGCTTCCAAACTATAATGCTGGACCAGGCATAGGATAGATGTTTCCTTTCTAAAAGCAACAAATAGGAAAAATAATGAAAGGATAAAATATGTCCCAATCATATCTAAAACCCAACAGGAAAAACCTTATTTTTTGTTAAGAAATCATTGTCACATACATTTATGGACTACAAAATGATGTTCTGATACATGCATACAATTTGGTTTGATTAAATCAAGCTAATTAACATATCTATCACTATGTTATATATTTCTATGGTGATTGTATTAGTCTATTCTCACACTGCTTTAAGAAATACTCAAGACTGGGTAATTTATAATGGAAAGGAGGTTTAATGTACCCATAATTCCACGTGGCTGGGGAGGCCTTCCAAACATGACAGAAGACAAAGGAGGATCAAATGCATGTCTTACATAGTGGCAGGAAAGAGAGTGTGATAAAACCATCAGATCTCATGATACTTATTCACTATCATGAGAACAGCATGGAAAACCACACCCCACCCCTCCACATAATTCAAATTTTTTTTTTTTTTACTAGGTCCCTCTCATGACATGTGGGAATTATGGGAACTACACTTCAAAATAAGATTTGGGTGGGGACACAGCCAAACCATATCAAGATATAGTCAATAATCTCAATCTTTTTCTCTTATTGACATGAAACTTTGTTCATTTTAACAACTTCCTATTCTCCTGTCTATCCAAAACCTTTTACCCTTTTATCATCAACTCCCTATCCACTCCATTACAATACACCATCTTTTGGTATTGTTCTACTCTCTTCCTCTATGAGTTCAACTTTATTAGATGCCACATATAAGTGAGATCGAGTAAAATTTGTCATTTTGTGTTTGGCTTATTCTATTTAGCCTGACATTTTCTAGATTAATCCATGTTGGTACAATTGACGAAATGTTCCCCTTTTATACAACTGAAAAATATTCCATTGTGTAGATATACCTCATTTTTTTTTCCCATTCATCTATTGATGGACATGCAGGTTGTTTTCCTATTTTGGCTATTGTGAATGGCATTGCATGCGAGTGCATATATCTATTCAACATTTTTATTTTGTTTTTTAAAAATATATAACCATCAGTGGTTTTTTAAATCATATGGAAGTTTTTTTTTTTATTATTTTTTTGGGAAAACTCCATACTTTTTCCATAATGGCTTACCTATTTACATTTCAACCAATAGTGCGTCAGAGTACCCTTTTATCTTTTGGATAATAGCCATTCTTGCTGTTGACAGGTAAGATGTCATTAAGGTTTGGGTTTGCATGTCCCTGATGATTAGTGATGTTGAGCATTTTCTTTTTCATATACCTGTTGGCAATTTGTATATCTTATTTTGAGAAATGTCTTTTGTGCATTTATTAACAGGGTTATATGTTTTATTGCTCAGCAGTTTGAGTTTATTACATATTTTAAATATTAACCTCTTATTAGATGTATGGTGTGCAAATATTTTCTCCCATTCTGTAGTTTGTCTCTTCATGTTATCGATTTTTTCTTTTGTTAAAGAAGCTTTTTAGTTTGATGCAATGTATTCTGTTTTTGCTTTTATTATTCATGCATTTGAACTTAAATCCAGAAAATCATTGTTCAGACAAATATCATGTATCCCACAGTTTTTGCCTTTGTTTTCTGCTATAATTTCATACATTTGGGTATTAAATTTAAAGCTTTATTTTATTTTTATAAGATTTTTGTATATGGGGAAAGATGAGGTCTTATATTATTCTGTTTGTGGATATACAATTTTCCTAGTACCATTCATTGAAGAGAATGGTCCTTTCACCATCATGTATTCCTGGCACCTTTGTGAAAAGTCAGTGACTGTAAACACACAAATTTATTTATTGGGTCTCCATTTTATATTGCTTATTTCTATGTTTTAATGCCAGTACCATGCTATTTTGGTTACTGTAGCTTTGTAGTTTTTGTTGCTGCTTAATTTTTTGTTTTTGTTTTTGTTTTGTTTTTGCTTAAAATTGCTTTTACTAAATCACCTGTTGTTCTAAACAAATTCAGGATTTTCTTTTTTGGTTTTGTGAAAATTGTCATTGGTATTTTGATGGGAATTGTATTAAATCTCTAACAATAAGAATTTTTTAAATTCATGAATGCATGCTATATTTTCATTTGTGTCTTCAATCTATTTCAATGTTTTATAGTTTTCAGTATAAAAATTTTTCACCTCCCAGATTAAATTTATTTCAAGTTTATTTGGTAGCTATTGTAAATGAGATTGTTTTCTTGGTTTCTTTTTGTGTTAGTTCAGTGTTAGTATATGGAAATGCTACTAAAATTTATTGTTGGCTTTGTAACTTACAACAAAGTCAAATCAACTTTAATGAAGTCAATTATTAGTTCTAACAGTTTTTTTGTTAATGTCATTAGGGTTTTCTGTATATATGACCATGTCATCTGTAAATTGAGACAAAATGTCTGCTTGTTTTCCAATATGGATACACTTTTTTATCTTTCTCTTGCCTAATTTCTATGACTAGGGTTTCCAGTACTATGTTGAATAGAAGTAGTAAAAGTGAGCATCTATGTCTTAATTCATACCTTAGAGAAAATTCTTTAAATTTTTCTTCATAGTATGACGTTAGATATGGATTCCTTATAAGTGTCCTTTACTGGGTTAAGGTACTTTATTTTTATGCTTATTTTGTTCACAGGCTTTGTCAAAGAGGGGAGTCAATTTTATCAAATGCTTCTTTGCATTTATGGAAATTATTATATCATCTTTGTCCTTTACTCTGATAATGTGATGTTTCAGATTTATTTATTTGTACATGTTGAAGCATCATTGCATCCCAGAGATTAATCCCACTTAATTATATCATATGATCCTTTTAAATTGTTATTGAATATAATTTGCTGCATTTTTGTTAGAAGTTTTTGCTCCTATGTTAATCAGATATATTGACCTGTAGTTTTCATTTTTCATTTGTGTCTTTTTCTGGTTTTGATATCAGAGTAATATAGGCATCATAGTATAGATTTGGAAAAATTTTATCATCTTAGACTTCTTGGAGTAGTTTGAGAGAAATTGGTATTAGTTCTTAAAGTGTTTGGTAGAATTCTGCAGTGAACTCATCAGGTACTTGTCTTTTTCTTTGATTGAAGATGCTTCATTACTGGTCCAATCACCTTACTCAATATTAATCAGTTCAGATTTTTAATTTCTTTATAATTAAATCATGGTTAAGTTTTATACATCCAAAAATGTATTCATTTCTTTTAGGTTATATAGTCTCTTGGCTTATAATAGTTTATAATACTGTCTATAATCCTTTTTCTATTGTGCCATTTGTAATGTCTTCTTCTTATCTCTAATTTGTTTATTTAAACCTTGTGTCTATCTTATTTAATATAGTTAATGGTTTACCAATTTGAATACTTCCGAGAAAACCCTCTTTGTTTTGTTGAGCCCTTGTAGTGGCTTTTGTCTATATTTTATTCATTATTTATTTAGTCTTTATTACTTAATTTTCTCTAGTTTTCTGTTTATTCTTATTTGCTGAAATGCAATGCTATGTTGCATATATAATATCATCTTTATTCATGTAGGTGTTTGCTGCTATAAAATTTCCCCTGAAATCTACCTTTGCTATATTTCATAGGTTTTGGTATGTTGCATTACCATTTTCATTTCTCTCAAGACGTTTTAAATCTTTATTTTAATTTCTACAATGTTTCCTTTGTTGTTCAGGTTCAGGATTTTTAATTTTTATGTATTTGTAAAATTTCCAAAATTGCTTGTGTTATTAATTTCTATTTTTATACCTTTATGGTCTGATAATTTCAGTATTTTTAAATTCGTTAAGACTTGTTTTGTGATCAATTATGCAGTCTATCCCAAGGAATGTTCTATGTGAAATTGACACAAATGTCTTGTTTGATGGCATGTTCAGTAAATGTCTGTTAGGTATATTTGTCCTCAGGCACAGTTGAAATTCAATGTTTCTTTGTTAATTTCTCTGTCTGAATTATCTTTCAATTGCTCAAAATTGGGTGTCAAAGACCCCTAATATTTTTGTATTGCAGTCTATTTCTTTCTATAGAACTTTTGATATTACCTTTATATATTTGTATTATTTAATGTTGTCTGTGTATATGTTTATAATTATCTTCTTGCTGAAATGACTCTTTTTTATGATAATATAATGACATTTTATTAATTTTTAAAGTTTTTGATTTAAAGTCTATTTTATCTAAGTACAGCTATTCCTGCTCTCTTTTGATTTCCATTTTCATGGGAAGTTTTAATCCATCCCATCACTTTCAGTCTATATGTGTCACTAGAGGTGAAGTGAAACGGCATAAAGTTGGGTTTTTTATTTCCATTCAGCCACTCTGTATTTTAATAGGAGAATTTAATTCACTTACCTGCAAGGTAATTATTGATAGGTAAAGACTTACTACTGCCATTTTAATTGTTTTCTAGCTGTTTCATAGATTCTTTCTTCCTTTTTTACTTCTCTTTCTTTTTTACTGTCTTCCTTTGTGATTGAGTAACTTTTTATAGTAGTATATTTTGTTTGCTAGCATTTTTATTTTTATTTTTAATGTATCTATTATAAGGTTCTTGCTTTGTGATTACCATGAGGCTTATAAAAACATCTTAAAGTTTAAGTTGATAAGAACTTAATTTTGATCACCAAAACAGCTCTACACTTTAATTCCATACTTCCTCAAACATTTTTAATTTTTGCTGCCACAATTTATAACTTTTTATAATTTATGCCTGTTAACAAATTATTGTAGTTATTTACTAGTTTTTACTTTTAACATTTACACTGAAAATATAATTAATGTTTATACCAATATTACAGTATTAGCATAATCTGAATTTGGCTGTTTACTTACTTTGTAAGTTAGTATTATCATTTCAGATGTTTTTGTATTACTTATTATCATCATTTCCTTTCAGCTTAAATAACTCCCTTTAGCATGATATCCATGATAGGTATGGTGATAGTGAATTTTTAGCTTTTGTTTGTCTGCACAGTTTTTTATCTCCATTTCTGAAAGACAACTTTTCTGGATACAGTATTCATGGTTGGCAGTTTTCTGTTTTTGTTTTATATTCAGTTGTTTGAATGTATCACTCTACTATTTCCTAACCTGTAAGGCTGTATTGATAAGTCAGGTGTTATGTATATTGGAACTTACTTATATATGATTTGTTTCTTTCCTCTTGATGCTTTCAAAGTTGTCTCTTTGTTTTTTATTGTTGAGAGTTCAATTATGTCTTTGGGTAGTATTATGTGTATTGAATCTCATTGGAGCCTCTTGACCTTCCTGTACCTGGCTATTTATATCTTTCTCCATATTTATAAAGTTTTCTGCTATTATTCCTTTGAATAAGCTTTTTATCTCTTTTTCTTACTCTACTTCTTCTTAGACAACAATGACTCATGTATTTGCTGTTTTGGCATATTTCTATATATCTCATTAACTTTTTCATACATTCTTTGTCACTTATTGCCTTAGAGTTTTATTTATAACTAAAACAGCAATGTCTACTTTAATATCCCTAAACACAGCATGTCATGTAAGGAACATACTGGCACTATCTACATTTTAAACCTTATCTCTTAACATACACTCACTGCTACAATTTTAACATCCACAGTTATTTAATGCTATTTTTGGAACATGTGGTATTCCCTCATGCCTCTGTGAATTTTAATATGCTGTTTCCTCTGCTTAAATTATTAGTTTCTTCTCCTCCTCCCTTAGTTCATCCTTACCACCACTACTAAAACTACTTGATCACATCTATTTTTTTCTTCAAGTCTCCTTTCAGATATTAATTTTCATAGTGTATCTTTTTTACAACACCCAGAATAACTTAATCATTTGGGGACTATGTTTTCACAATAATCTCTTTTGGTTACTTTCTTTGGTTCTTAATAATTCGATTTGCAATTATTGATTTACTTATGAAATCTGCCTCAACACTTTGTAGATTCCTGAAGGGTAGAAATAGAGTGTATTTAATACTGAATTCCTAGAGTGTAACAGAGCTCATAAACTATAGCAAATGCTTACTACATTACTTCATTAAATGACTGAATAAACTGGAGTAAATATGAATATGAGTGTAAATAAATATATATGTAAGGAATATAAGGATTGAGAATTCAAAATTCTGAACTAGAGAACTGATGAAAAATAATGAAAGGCATTCAGCTGTGTGGTCTTCACGATTGACTTTTGCACTGTCTATCTTTCTGAAATAGCACTTTGAAGTACGTTACTGGCTTGTAAGTATTTATTGCTTTACAATTTTTATTAAAATTTCACAAATTATTTATGTATCATTATGTGAAATACTTTTGCAAACTAAATCTTACTTAGAATCTTAGTGAGAAACATAATATTTAAGAGCCATCTGAAAATTCAGGTTTGCAGTTTAAGAGAGAAGTTATATTTGGTGATGTAGGTTTGGTATTCATACAGTTAAATATAGGGAAAGCAAAAAGAGTTGTTACAGTTAAATTTGAGGAAGCAAAAAGTGGTGAAGAAGTCTCTAGTGCAACCCTAACTATTGAGGATTATCTAAATATTTGACATTTCATGTAAAATTCTAGATTATTTGATTCTACCACAGAAGAAAAAAATATTTTTTCCATTTGTCTTGCTTGATATAAAAGTATACATTTGTTTAGTATGAGAAATGAATGTAAATTAGGTTTTTGAAAAATAAAACCTGACAAATAGTTCTATGCAATAAATAACTAATCTTACCAAAAGTTAAATCTTATATATTTTTCTTGGCTACAAGGAGGTGATCTCTAGACTCTCAAAATGTTATGCCTGGTAGAAGTGTCCTTCTTTGCTTGTGGTCTTTGGCCACTAGGCGGTTTATTAATAGGATTTATAAGTGTAGCTTTGGCCATACACTGTCTGTTATGCCTCCAGAAAGAACTGGAAAATAAAGGCCTTACCTTGACCATTGGGAAGGGCTTGAGACTACAGGCTAGCCGTATACACAGTATGTTATCTAGCCACAATAAAAACTCTGTATACTGAAATACGGAGTCTGCTTCCTGGATTGGAAATTTTTCACACATATTGCCACACAATCAAGCAAAGCAAGGAGGAATTATCAACATCCATGTTTACATGGAAAGGAGACAACCAGATTTGTGCTTGGACCTTTCCTGAACTTTCCTCTATGTGTCTTTTATTTTGGCTTATTTGAATCTATATTATTTTATTGTAATATACTGGGACCATGAAGATCACACCTTTCAGTAAGTTCTATGAGTCCTTGTAGCAAACTATCAAATGCAAGTATAGATTTTAAAACTCTTAAACTTGTACTTGGTGCTAAAAGTGAAAGTAACCTTCTAGGATTGTACTCTCCAACTTTGATTAAACTCATTACAACCTCAAACATCACAAAATCCAACAAAGTAATTTCATATTTTGATTAATTACTATCATATAGATTCCTATAATTCATTGTTTTCTAAGTTACCGACTCTTTTGCATTAGATTATTTGTTCATATGCTAAATAATTGTTAATCATTTCCATAGATATTATAGAAAGATAACTTAGTATTTATTTTATTATGGATAATACAATTTGTCACCAACAACTTTGGAATTATAGGGAAGTTGAAGAAAGCAATCTTTTAATTAAAAATTTCAAGTTGAGAAACTGGAATTTTGTGCTAAGGCAAATAAAATGTTAACTTCTGAGGGAACTTTTAACTTTTGACATGGAAAAAAATAATAGAAGTTAAGAAAACTTGCTTCTAACATTCACTTAACATTTGTTTAACCATTGTAAGTTTCTGAAGTAGATATAATGTGACAGTTTTTCTTATACTTTAGAAATACATGGTGAAACATAGATTACTTAGAAAAGTGATTATAATAGGCTAGCCAAGAAATAATGTATTCTTGATTTGGGAAGACAACAAAATGGAAAGGAGAAACAAAAATAGAAAATGTGAAATTTGGATCTACAAGGCTTGGATACAAAAGGTGACTAAGGAAAGAGTTTATGAAACTGCTTCCCTGTTTTCATCCTGAATGACTACGTTTAATATCAACTGCAGTAAGAAGAACCAAAAAAATAACTGATTTAATTGGGGGCATAGCAGTATGTAATGAGTCCTGTTTTAGGCCTTGAATTTGATAAGTATGTTAAAAACCTATAAGAAGATCTCTAACTCACATTTGAAATATTGGAGTTTGAGTTTAAGACAGGGTCATGGCTCGTAAAGTAGATGTAACAATCATGTATTATACATAGAGGATATAATGTAAGAAACACGATTGAAGGAAATTAACTCAGGTAAGAAATATAAAATCAGAAAGACAGAAAAGATAGAATCCTGAGAAGTGTGTAGGTAATGCTCAATTTACAGGCATAAATCCAGACTACCTTAATTAAAATTTAGGCTTCACCACTTAAAAGCTTTATATAATGACAACATTATTTAACTTACCAGCATCTCATATTTCTCATCAATTAATTGGGAAAATAATAGTAGTATTGTCACTGGAAACCTAGCAAATGTTCAATACATTTTAACTCTTGTAATTGATATCACTATTATATCTACTATCTTTTTTTAAAAAATTATATTTTTAGTTCTGGGGTACATGTAGGTTTGTTACATAGGTATACATGTGCCATAGTGGTTTGCTGCATCCATTCCCCCATCGTCTACATTATTAGAGTAAACACAACCAACAGAATGGGAAAAAAATTTTGCAATCTACCCATCTGGAAAAGGGCTAATAACCAGAATCTACAAAAAACTTAAACAAATTTACAAGAAAAAAATCAAAACTTGGGTGAAGGATATAAATAGACACTTTTCAAAAGAAGACATCTATGCAGCCAAAAAACATGAAAAAAAGCTCTTCATCACTGGTCATTAGAGAAATGCAAATCAAAACCACATTGAGATAGCATTTCATGCCAGTTAGAATGGTGATTATTAAAAAATTAGTGAACAACAGATGCTGGAGAGGATGTGGAGAAAGAGCATCACTTTTATACTGTTGGTGGGAGTGTAAAATAGTTCAACCATTGTGGAAGTCAGTGTGGCAATTCGTCAAGGATCTAGAACTAGAAACACCATTTGACCCAGCAATCCCATTACTGAGTATATACTCAAAGGATTATAAATCATTCTATTATAAAGACACATGAACACGTATGTTTATTGCAGCACTGTTCACAATAGCAAAGACTTGGAAGCAACCCAAATGCCCATCAAATATAGACTGGATAAAGAAAATGTGGTATATATACACCGTGGGATACAATGCAGCTATAAAACAAGGATGAGTTCATGACCTTTGCAGGGACATGGATGAATCTGGAAACCATCATTCTCAGCAAATTGACACAAGAACAGAAAACCAAACACTGCATGTTCTCACTCATAAGTGAGTGTTGAACAATGAGAAACATGGGCACAGGGAGGGGAACATCATATATCTATTATCTTTTAAAGTGAATTACTAAGGAAGATATACACAAGAAATATAAAACCAGTTAAAAGAAGGTAACACAAAGTGAATAAGAGTAGACAGTGAATGTAGACCATTTTTTGATGTGGTTTTGAGGTAAAATCACGGGGAAAACAGGGTATGTCAGCATGATAGCAGAGTAGCAATCCCTGGACCCTCACTTTCACACACAAACTCATGTACAAGACCAGTCTGTGAAGTGTGGGAGAGGCAATTGCTTTGTCTAATGCATAGATATCAACAGAAGAATTCAAGGAAAATGAAGTATCAGGCAAAGATGTTCCAAAAAATCTCCAGAAAGTAACATTAGGAAATGCAGTAATGTGATTAACCCCATAGATTATTAAAAATAACTTTAATAAATATTCTCGCTAATGTCAAGAGAGCAATGTATAAACAATGTAAATTTCAACAAAGGGATAGACAGCATAAGTAAGTGCAAAGTAGAAATTATAAAGCTGAAGCATAAAGTAACTTACTTGAAAAATTTAGTAGAATTCAACAGCAGACTAGATCAAGCAAAATATAGAATCAGTGAACTTGAAAACAGATCATTAAATACAATTCAATGAAAAAAGGAAAATAATTTTTAAAACTCATTAACACTAGTGAAGAAAGCTAAAGGGGCTAGTGGGGCATCATCAAGAAAATCAATATATGTATTATGATAAATCAAAAAGGAGAATATAAAAAAAAGTCCCAGAATACTTATTCAAAGAAATAATGTCTGAAAACTTCACAAATATGGGGAAGAAAATAGACATCCACATTTAAAAATATCAAAGGGAACCTTACAGAATGAACCCAAAGAAATCTGTGACAAGACACATTATAATGAAAATGCCAAAAGATGACAGAATTTCAAAAGCAACAAGAGTGACTCATCACGTACAAAGTAGCCCCCACAAGCTTATCAGCTAATTTTTACCATAAAATTTGAATGTCAGAAAGAGTTGGATGATACATCCAGTGTTGAAAGAAAAATACCTGTTAAACAGGAATACTGTACCTTGAAAACCTATACTTCATAACTGCAGGAGAGATACATTCCCAGAAATGAAGCAGCACAGGGAACTCAACAACACTAGACCTGACTTACAAAGAAAATTAAAGAGATTTCTTTAAGTATTAATAGAATCGAAAGACATTAAACAGCAGCATGATAGAATAAGAAAGTATGAATCTCATCGATAAAGATGCACACATACATACATACATACAATGCCGATATTGTATCCCTGTAATCCTGGTGAGTAAATCAAAATCACTTTTAAGTTTGTTATAAAACTTAAAAGACAAAAGAATTAAAAACAACTATAATAAATATATGTTAAAAGTTACACATTATAAATGTAAATTGTGACAACATAAAATGTGGGAGGTAGAAAAGTTGTATTATTTTTGTATATGTTAAATAAGTTGTTATCAGCTTAAAATAGACTGTTATAATGTATTTTATGAAAGTCCCATAGTAATTGCAAAACATACCTAAATAAGTTGCATACACAGAAATGAAAGGAATCAAATCACATACATACAAAAAATTTTTAAAACCCATAAAACAACAAAAATTCTAACAAAATGACAATTGTAAATTCTTCCCTATTAATAATTGTTTTAAATGTAAATGAACCAAGCTTCCCAATCAGAAGATATAGAGTGTCTAAATGGATTTATATATTTTATTTATAATGAATTTTTTATACATATACACACATACACACACACACACACACACACACACAGACAGAGACCAAACTACATGTTTTATGTTTTCTACTGGAAACTCACTTTTTTTTTTGTTAAGTCTTGTAAGAGACAAATTTTCTTTTTATTATACTTTAAGTTTTGGAGTACATGGGCAGATCTTGTAGAATTGTCACACAGGTATACACATGCCATGGTGGTTTGCTGCCTCCATCCCACTGTCACTTACATTAGGTATTTCTCTTAATGTTATCGCTCCCCAACCTCCCCACATCCTTCTATTGCTCCCCTAGCCCCCCACCTCCCAACAGACCACAGTGTGCAATGTTCTCCTCCCTGTGTTCTCATTGTTCGACACCCACCATCATCCTCAGCAAACTGACACAAGAAACTCACTTGTAAGGACATTGAGAAGTTAAAAGTGAAGGAATGGAAAAAGGTATTCCATGCAAATGGTAACGCAAAAGAGAGAATGGGTAGCTATAATTATATTATAAAAAATAGATGATAAGTCAGAAAGTATTACAGAGATAAAGAGGGTTATTCTATAATAATAAAATTGTCAATTCACCAGAAAGAAATAATTAAAAATGTTATCTAAAACATTAATATGTGCACCCAACATCAGAACACTTAAATATACAAACCATTCATTCATACAACTGAAGAAAAAATGTAGCCAGCAATACAGTAAGAGTAAAATATTTCAATACCCATTTCCAATAATGGACAGAACATCCAGACAAGAAATTTAAAAGGGAAGCAGAAGATTCGAATAAGAGTACAAACCAAATGTACATAACAGACATTTGCAGAACATTCCATCCAAGAGCAGCAAAATACACATTCTTCTCAAGTGCACATGGCCTATTTTTATGGTAGATCATATGTTAACTAATAAAGCAAGTCTTAACATAGTCAAAAAGATAAAAATTATACCAAGTTTATTTTCTGAACCCAGTGTCATAGAAATAGACAGCAATAGCAGAAAAAAGAACAGGGGCAGTTACAAATATGTGGAAATTAACAAACTCTTGAACCCTATTATGTGAAAAAAACAAATTCAAAAGAAAATTAGAAAATAAGATAAACAAAAGGAAAACAAAGCATATCAAAACACATTGGATTAAGAAACAAAAATAACTATAAGACTTATTTTTAAAAAGAGGAAATATTTCAAATAAAAAACCTGAATTTATACCTTAAGGAGTAGAAGAAAGAAAAACAAAGTAAACACAAACTTAGTAGAAAGAAAGCAATGACAAAGATTAATGCAAACATAAAGTAAACAAAAAAAGAAAAAAAACAAAGGCATTGAATGATTTTTATTGAAAAGATAAGCACAATTGAAAAACTCTTATCTAAGAAAAATAACAGAGAAAGTAAAATGATTATAATTAGAAATGAATAACAACACTTTACAACTGATGCCATAGGAATAAAAAAAATTTTAAGGGACTACTATGTAAAATTATTCACCAAAAATCTGAATAACCTACAAGAAATGAATAAATTACTACAAACATAAAATCTACCAATGGTTAATCATGAAGAAATAAAGTTTAACCAACCTATAATGTGTATGGAAATAGAATCAGTAATCAAAATTTCCCAACAAAAAAAGCCTAGGGCTAGATGTCTCCACTGGTGCATTCTAAGAAATATTTAAAGAAGAATTAAATGGCAATTATTCCCCAAATCTCAAAACAAAATGAAGAGGAGAAAATACTTCCAAACTCATTTTATGGTACAATGTTAATTACTTCCAAACTCTTTATCTGGCCAACATTATCCTGATAGAAAAGCCAGACACACAAGGAATGAAAACTATAGGCCAATTATCTCTAATGAATATTGTACTAAAATTTCTGAGCAAAATATTAGCAAACTGAATGTGACAGCACATTAAAAGAATCATACTCTATGATCAAGTGTCATTTATCCCTGACATGTAAGAATGATTCAGCATTAAAAAAAGTAAATTACTATGATAGACGACATTAACAAATTGAAGGACAAAATTCATGATTACCCCAACAAATGTAGTAAAATTTACAAAAAGTCAACATGCTTTCCTAATAAAAAGGTCTCAGCAAACTAGAAAATGAGGGAAATTATCTCAACATTGTAAAAGCCATAGATGACAAACCCAGACCTGACTTTTATCTCAATGGTATAAAACTGAAAGCTTTTCCTCTAGTGTCAGAAAGACAAGGAGGTCAACTGAATTGTTTGCCAACTCATTTCTTTTCCTTGAGCAATTGAGCTGAATAGAATTTACAATACTAGGATGAATAACTTTAAGAGGTCAATTCTGTTTAATAACTAACTGGAAGTCTATGCCAGATTGATTAACTGAGAAAAAGCACTGAAATAATAGAAATCCAAATCAGAAAGGTAAAAGTAAAAATTTACCTGTTTGCAGATGATACGGTCTTATATATGAGAAATCCAAATACCTTCTTAAAAAAAATTGTTACAACAAGGTGTCGATTTTAGATCTTTTCTCCCTTCTCATGTGGGCTTTTATTGCTATAAATTTCACTATAGACACTGCTTTAAATGAGTCCCAGAGATTCTGGTACATGGTGTCTTCGTTCTCATTGGTTTCTAAGAACATCTTTATCTCTGCCTTCATTTCATTGTTTATCCAGTCGTCATTCAGGAGCAGGTTGTTCAGTTTCCATGCAGTTGTGCGGTTTTGAGTGAGTTTCTTAATCCTGAGTTTTAATTTGATTGCACTGTGGTCTGGAACATTGTTTGTTATGATTTCCATTCTTTTCATTTGCTGATGAGTGATTTACTTCCAATTATGAGGTCAATTTTAGAGTAAGTGCAATGTAGTACTGAGAAGGATGTATATTCAACACCCTATCATTAAAATTGAAAGAACTAGAGGAGCAAGATCAAAAAATTCAAAAGCTAGCAGAACACAAGAAATAACTAAGATCAGAGCAGAACTGAAGGAGATAGAGACACAAAAACCCTTCAAAAAATCAATAAATCCAGGAGCTGGTTTTCTGAAAAGATCAACGAAATAGACAGACCATTAGCCAGACTAATAAAAAAGAAAAGAGAGAAGAATTGAATAGACACAATAAAAAATGATAAAGGGGGTATCACCACTGATTCCACAGAAATACAAACTACCATCTGAGAATACTACAAACATCACTATGTACATAAGTGAGTAAATCTGAAAGAAATGGATAATCTTCTGGACACTTACACCCTCTCAACACTAAACCAGGAAGAAGTTGAATTCCTGAATAGACCAGTAACAAGGTATGAAGTAGAGACAGCAATTAATAGCCTAGCAACCAAAAAAGGTACAGGTCCAGAGGAATTCACAGCCGAATTCTGCCAGATGTACAAAGAGGAATCGGTACCATTCCTTCTGAAACTATTCCAAACAATAAAAAAAGAGGGAATCCTCTCTAACTCATTTTATGAGACCAACATCATCCTGATACCAAAACCTGGCAGAGACACAACTATAAAAGAAAATTTCAGGCCAATATCCAGGATGAACACAGATGCAAAAATCTTCAATAAAATACTGGCAAACTGAATGCAACAGCACATTGACAAGCTTATACATCACATCCCAGGGATGCAAGGCTGGTTCAACATATGTGAATCTATAAATTCAATCCATCACATAAACAGGACCAAAAACAAAACCACGTGATCATCACAATAGATGTAAAGAAGGCCTTCAACAAATGTCTACAGCCATTTGGGCTAAAAACTCTCAATAAACTAGGTATCGATGGACAGTAT
The DNA here is from genome assembly GCA_963574635.1 of Cheracebus regulus. Lineage (NCBI taxonomy): Eukaryota > Metazoa > Chordata > Mammalia > Primates > Pitheciidae > Cheracebus > Cheracebus regulus. The sequence continues at coordinate 1,749 of CAUYQU010076039.1, read as the reverse complement.
TTCAAAATAATAAAAGCTATTTCGGAGAAACCCACAGCCAACATCATACTGAATGGGCAAAAACTAAAAGTTTTCCCTTTGAAAACTGGCACTAGACAAGGATACCCTCTCTCACCATTCCTATTCAGTCTACTATTGGAAATTCTAGCCAGAGAAATAAGGCAATAAAAAGAAATAAAGTGTATTCAGTTAGAAAAAGAGGAAGTCAAATTGTCTCTATTTTCAGAAGACATGATTATATATTTAGGAGACTCCATTGTCTCATCCCAAAATTTCCTTAAGCTGATAAGAAACTTCAGCAAAGTCTCAGGATACAAAATCAATGTGAGGAAATTGCAAACATTCCTATACATCAATAACAGACAAACCGAGAGCCAAATCATGAGTGAATTCCCATTCACAATTGCTGCAAAGAGAAAAAAATACCTAGGAATACAACTAACAAAGGATGTGAAGGACCTTTTCAAGAAGTATGAGCCACTGCTCAAGGAAGTAAGAGATGACACAAACAGATGGAAAATCATTCCATGCTCATGGTTAGGAAGAATCAATATCATGAAAATGGCCACACGGCCCAAAGTAATTTATAGGTTCACTGCTATCCCCATCAAGCTACCATTGACTTTCTTCACAGTACTGGAAAAAAACACTTTAAACTTCATATGTAACCAAAAGAGAGCCTGCATAGCCAAGACAATTCTAAGCAAAAAGAACAAAGCTGGAGGCATCACACTACCTGACTTCAAACTATACTACAAGGCTACAGTAATCAAAACAGCATGGTACTGGTAGCAAAACAGAGATGTAGACCAATGGAACAGAATAGATGCCTCAGAAGTAATACCACACATCTACAACCATCTTATCTTTTACAAACCTGACAAAACAAGAAATGGGGAAAGGATTCCTGTTTAATAAATGGTGTTCGGAAAACTGGCTAACCATGAGCAGAAAGCTGAAACTGGATCCCTTCCTAACACCCTACACTAAAATTAACTACAGATGGATTAAAGATTTAAACATAAGCCCTAACACCACAAAACCCTAGAAGAAAACCTAGGAAAAACCATTCAGGACATAGGCATAGGCAAGGTCTTCATGACTAAAACACCAAAAGCAATGGCAACCAAAGCCAAAATAGACAAATGGGATCTAATAAACTAAAAAGTTTCTGTACAACAAAAGAAACAATTATTAGAGTGAACCAGCAACCAACAGAATGGAAAAAAATTTTGCAACCTACCCATCTGACAAAGGGCTAATATCCAGAATCTACAAAACAGTAAAGCAGATTTTCAAGAAAAACAAACAAACAAACCCTTGGATAAGGCTATGTTTGTTTAAGGGCTAAGGATATGAACAGACACTTTTCAAAAGAAGACACATATGAGGCCAACAAACATATGAAAAAATGCTCAATTTCACTGGTCATTAGAGAAATGTAAATCAAAACCACATTGAGATACCATCTCATGCCAGTTAGAATTATGATCATTAAAAAAATCTGGACACAACAAATGCTGGAGAGGATGTGGAGAAATAGGAATGCTTTTACACTCTTGGTGGGAGTGTAAATTAGCTCAACCATTGAGGAAGACAGTGTGGCGGTTCCTCAAGAATCTAGAACTAGAGATACCATTTGACCCAACAATCCCATTACTGGGTGTATACCCAAAGGATTATAAATTGTTCTATTATAAAGACACATGCACACATATGTTCATTGTGGCAGTGTTTAGAATAGCAAAG